>JAMKCH010001575.1:0-49318 GCA_023653785.1 Ophioderma brevispina
AAACAAGCCTAGGTCTGAGGTCAGGTTTTTTGAAATGACTTCCCCAATGCAGTAATTTTGTAAAGTCATCTCACAAACATTGTGTTGTAACCTTTGGGCAGCCACCTCAAAACCATTTGTTGTAACTTTTGGGAGCCTCTCAAAAACACTGTTGTAATTTTTTGGGTAGCCATCTCAAAAACCATTGTGTTGTAACTTTTGGAAGCCACCTCAAAAACACTTGTTGTAATTGTTTGGGTAGCCATCTCAAAAACCATTGGTAGTTGTAACTTTTTGGGTAAGCCATCTCAAAAAACGCATTGTAACCTTTGGGAATCCACCTCAAAACCATTTGTGTGTAACTTTTGGAAGCCATCTCAAAACCACTGGTGTAACTTTTGGAAGCCATCTTTAGCCATTGTGTTGTAATTTTGGGAAGCCATCTCAAAACCACTGTGTTGTAACTTTTGGGAACCATCTCAAAAACCAGGTGTTTGTAACTTTTGGGAAGTCCATATTAAAAACCACTGATTTGTAATTTGGAAAGCCATCTCAACAACCACTGTGTTGTAGCTTATACAAATCTACCAGAATTGAAATGGTTACCATACAGTAGATATTATGGTTTATTTTCCAGCTTTGGCTTGTGTGCTACTCTTGCACTATTTTTATGATTTGTTTCTTTATAGCTAACCAACTTCACTGTAACGAATTTGGAGAAGCCAGCAGTGCTGACCTTCAAACCTGTTGCCTGGTGGGAGAGACACGGTGGCAGCTTACTGATTTCAGTGCTGTATGCAATAGGCAAAACACGGCTGGTCTTTTAAAGGTGCAAGCGGAATTTCAAATAACAGGTGGCTCCGCACAACATGTGAAAATTCTGTTTTGGCACTGGTGTAAGCTTTATATCAAAAATAGACCCATCTGTAAGGATTAATCTGAAATTGTTCTTTGGTACAACATTTTGAAATTTCTATTTCGTTTAGGAGTCAATACGAAATTCAGCCTATGGTTTCTATTGAATATAAGCATTTAACAAAATCACGTTTGTTTTCATTTTAAGTTATTCTGTAAACCAGTAAAGGTCGGAAGCATTGTGCTTCTAATCTAATGAATCGCTACATATCACAGAAAATATGCATGACTTGAAGGGATTCTCACTATGACCCAGTTTAAAACTGGGGTAGTCCTTTTGATGGACCTTCTATCATTTTGAACTACTCTGACAGCATGAATACGTAGGTGAGAAAATTTCTGATAAAAAAAAAAAAAAAAAAAAAAAATAATGGGTTGGAACGACCCATCCATGAGAAACTTCACGCATCCATTACATCACCCTTTTAGCATAAAGTATTAAAAAAGGTCATTCATTAAGGAATAACCCTGGTTTAGACTTTTTTAAAGTCTAAGAAAAAAGGTCCATTCATGATGGACCTACCCCTGGTTTGACTTTTTTAAAGTATAAGAAAAAGGTCCCTTCCTATGGACTAACCCTGGTTTAGAATAACATATAAGAAAAAGGTCCATTCTGAAGGACTAACCCTGTTTAGCCGTTTAAAGTATAAGAAAAAAGGCCATTCATGATGGACTAACCCTTTGTTAGACTTTTTTAAAGTATAAGCAAAAAGGTCCATTCATGATGGACTAACCCTGGTTTAGACTTTTTTACAGTATAAAAAAAGGTCCATTCCATGATGGAACTACCCCTGGTTTTAGACTTCTTTTTAAGTATAAGAAACAAGGTCCATTCATGTGGACTAACCCTGGTTTAGATTTTTTTAAAGTATAAGAAAAAATGTCCATTCATGATGGACTAACCCTGGTTTAGAATTAACTATAGAAAAAGGCCCATTCATGATGGACTAACCCTGGTTGAGAATTAAAATATAAGACAAAGGTCCATTCATGGTGGACTAACCCTGTTTAGAGACTTTTTTAACAGTATAAGCAAAAAGGTCCTTCATGATGGACTAACCCTAGTTAAAAAAAAAAAAGGTCCATTCATGGTGGACTAACCCTGGTTTAGAACTTTTTTTAAGTATAAGAAAAAAAAAAAAAAAGGTCCCCATTCAGGATGGACTAAACCCTATATAAGAAAAAAGGTCCATTCATGATTGGACTACCCATGGTTTTATACTTTTTTTTAAGTATCTAAAAGGTCCATTCATGGTGGACTAACCCTGGTTTAGATTTTTTTAAAGTATAAGAAAAAATGTCCCCTTCAATGAGGACTACACCTGTTTAGAATTAAAATATAAGAAAAAGGTCCATTCATGATGGACTAACCCTGGTTTTAGTAAATTCAATATACGAAAAAGGGTCCAGTCATGGTGGACTAACTCCTGGTTTAGTAGAACTTTTTTTCAATTATAAAGCAAAAGGTCCATTCATGAGGGACTAACTAGTATAAGAAAAACGTCCATGTTCATGAGTGGCCTAACCCTGGTTAGAACTTTTTTTAAGTATAAGAAAAAGGTCCATTCCATGAATGGACTAACCCTGTATAAGAAAAAGGTCCATTCATGATGGACTAACCCTGGTTTAGACTTTTTTAAAAGTATAGAAAAAGTTCCATTCATGGTGGACTACCCTGTTTAGATTTTTTTAAAGTCTAACAATAAAAAGGTCCATTCATGTGGACTAACCCTGGTTTAAGACTTTTTTTAAATATAAGAAAAGGTCCCGTCATGATGGACTCAACCCTGGTTTAGCTTTTTAAAGTATAAGAAAAAAGGTCATTCATTAAGGAATAACCCTGGTTTAGACTTTTTTAAACAGTATAAGAAAAAGGTCCATTCATGATGGACTACCCTGGTTTAGACTTTTTTACAGTAAAGAAAAAAGGTCCATTCATGCTGGACTAACCCTGGTTTGAATCCTTTTGAGAATGCCAGTCTTAAAATTTCCTGCATAAAGACCCTTTGCCCTGCCCTCGTCACTGTTGCATGTTACACAGAGAACCAATGTTGGATGCTAATGTTTAATAAGAGCTTGTGGTTGAAGATGTTTAATAATTATACTGTTTGAAACAAATCTCATGGCTGAAGATGTTGAGTAATTCAAATTTAACTTTGTGCGGTATATAAATCGTCTTGTTCATGGAACGATTAATATAAAGACCAATCCTTTTTATTGGAATTTGCATTCTAAGTTTTATCTAAACTGAGTGTGATTTGGGCAAGGTTCCATAAAAAAGCTACTAGATTCTCGCCCCCAGGTTCTTTAAAAGGTGAGTAGGGAAGAAGATTTAAAAAAAAAATTGTGTAAAATTTTGCATCGCTAACATTTCAAATCCTCTGTCAGTGAATTTGGGAAGACGAGGAAAGCCTTTTCATATTAAGGAGAACCACAAAAACATTGAAATTGATGACATTACCTAGTAAATGTACTTAGATTAATGACTCAATAAACCTAAAGAATTATCCCAATATTGGAAAAAAAGAAACATGGACCAACCCTTGAAGTGAGGAGAGAGGGGACGGAGGGGGACGAGAAGGTTTGAATTCATTAATTTTTAAAAGAGTCGAAGTATAGAATTTTGCCAATGCGATAGATATGCAGTATTACCAAGACTAGGATATTAATGTACTATTTTTGGAAAATTTTTAAAATGTGCAAATTTCCTTCAAAAATAAAACCAACATCCTATAACAACTCAATATTATTTTTTCTGGTTGAGATGGTTCAATTAATTCAACTAATTGTGTTAAAGGGGGATGGCCCGATAAGATATTAATTTTTCATCTGATAGAATGGCCTTCCACCCAAAACCCCATCTGTAAAGTTTCGCCGACGATATTTCAATCCGTTTTGATGTGAGAGCTATAAAACGTGATTTTGTAAGCCACATAGCGTTGCTGTGGTAAATTAATATTGGGTCGACCAAAATGGGGCACATTTTCCATCATAATTCCAAACCAAATATCATCTGGCCCTAAGATTTCACAGGGAAATCAGAAAAAATAGCAGTTTTCTTAGATACCAAAATTTGGACCACTTCCGGTAAAATCTGGGGTTCGGGGACGAGGCTATTAGCGATCGGGCCATGCCCCTTTAAAATGTCATATCATGTCTGTCACTTCAGGTGGAAGGAAGCCTGGGAAAACAGACGGCTAGTTGACTGGTAGAAGACTGGGGCAATTCTACAAAAGTGCAGTGCAATCACCTCACTAACTTTGCTATTCTCAAGGTAGACTTGATACAAGTAGTAGTAGTAGTAGTAGTAAGTAAATCCAAAGTTTTAAATCCGGTTTTGTCCCCGTAAAATGGGGGTGGCCAGATTCACCTCACACTCATAGCAATCGCCCTTACTCCCTCTTTCCACTTCACCCGATTCAATGCATCCTCAACCCAACCCTCCTCCACTTGCTTCTTCCATGTCTTCTTTGGATGTTCCCTTCTCCTCCTCAAACCACCCACCTCTAACTCAAAAGCCCTTTTAAAACAAGGTCCTTTAAAAAAAGTTAGATACATCTAATGAGTATTGGCATCATTTACCTTACTACTAACTACATACTACTGACTGTCTACATATATACTACTTAGAGAATAAAGGTATGATTTTGGGAACCGGTACTCTCTTTACGACGAATTGATACCATTATTTTCTTCCATGCAAAAATAATGGTGTCGCTGGTTTCAATTCATCATGAAGAGAGTACCGGTTCCCAAAATCATACCTTTATTCTCATTCTTAAACAGCATTAACATTTAAGGTCATCTTTAACCCAATTTTGCAATACTTTACGGCTTAAATACAACAAGAAAGGACTGCCACCACCCAGTGACAACAATCGAACAACCCATTGAATGCAACGATCATACTCAACAAGACGTAACTTTGGCAGGCACGCGTGAACGTAGCTGAACACGATATGACGTGAGCGCTTCAACCTAAAAATAATGTCAATACGCAGCGCGTAGTACCTGGGTTCAATTGTCAAATTGAACCCAGACATCAGCCAATGAAATTGCTTGTACATTTTCACAGCTGTTTAAGAATATCTTGTCAAACCTGTGGTACTCTAGTGTTCAATGTGAGATAGAACATCTTGAAGTCATTTCTTTGATAGCTTAGGCTGTACAGATTTTATCAGCCAGAGCAGGACATAAGCCAATTTCATATTCCATTGCAATTCACTTAAATTGTGCTGGTATTATTTCCATATCATCATCTTAGAGAATGTCAAGGTTTTTTAGAACAAAAAGAACTTCAAAAATAATTCCTCCCCCCCAAAAAAAATTGCATCAAGAACTGATCTTTTTTCGGTGTAAAGGAAGATCATTGATATGAGCTCTGTCCCCTGGTGCGGTTCGGGGTACTTAATCTTGGTTTGGATTACAATGTGGACAGCTATTCTGAAAACTAACCCCTGAGAAGATACCATATTTGATGAAAGTGAGACTCAAGATATACTGATTATCTGGGTTTTGAAACAATTTTCATTTAAAAGTTAAGCTAAATTTAATAAAATTGTAGGCAGATTTTGCTAAAAAATTGAAATATGGACTTGCTTTTTATCCCCCTGGCTTGAAAAGTAGAGGGGGATTTTGTGATAGCGTGCATGTCCGTATGTGTATACATGTATGTGTGTGTGTTCCGGTTTGGTTAGGTTTTCGTTTTTCACGCCTCCTTCAAAAAGTTTCGAAAAATTTACACCAGACTTAGGGTTAAGGTGCAATAGTGATTCCTTCATGTGTGGATGATGTAAAAGGTCATGGACCAAGGTAAAAGTCATCTGAGGTCATGTTCCAGACTGCCATCTTGCCAGGGGGATGACTCAAATTACTTGCAGGATTTTTAAAGATATTTTAGGAGAAAATGGAAAAAGTACCTCTACCATTTCAGCAAATTTTATGCCCCATAGCTGTACCTTAAAGCCTGAAAGTGCTACCCTTCTCAGCTGCATATTCCAGCACCCAGCTTTCCACAAAGAACCCTACCCCCCAGTCTGATCATGCTGATGAATCAACAATGAGAGATCCTGTGACCTCATCATGCTATAATTTGTAAATTGCAGTACATTGTGGGATGGATTACCACATCCTCGTAGTCCAGGTCCCACCTCTTAGCAAATAAACCCTAACTGTAACAGTTTATTTACCATCGGATGGTAGAGACACCCTGCCTTCTGTCATGAAACTCCAATATATTCTATCAAAGGCAATGTTCCATGATGTAGTGTACAGACTATCATCAGTGAAATGTATATATACACCAATTAGAGGAATAGCAGGTGATGTTAATGTGACAGTGATCAAGTGAAGCCAAGGTTTGTGGAACACACTTGACTTGAGGTATGTATCGTCCTTTGAGTGCAACAAGGGCGCAAGTGCAATAGCTGCCATTTGTCAGAAATTCCCTTTAAACAAATTATTATGCCAAGTCTTTGGTCAGTGGCTTTTGAAATGTTTCTTCAGGCGACATAGTCGTCTGAAAACCATTTCAAGAGCCACTGACTCAAGGAAGTTACATTGATTTATTCTATTACATGGCAGCACGCAGTTATATCATATGGCAGCTATTGCACTTACGACCTTTTTGCACTCACATGATGGTATATCTTACATCGAGTAAGTTGTTTGCACGCATCAGGGAACATTGTTTACAGTGTGCAGTATTAAGTGGCGTATCGGGTAACTTGTGGATGGATTATTCTGATCACGCATAAAGCTGTGGCACGTTTTTTTACACTTTGCAAATGCATCACGGTATGTGCTCTGTAATCAATCCGACAGGGTACTTCTGCAGGGTGGGGGTACTTTGAAATTAAAGGGGTTGTGTTGTTTTTTTACTATAACCCTACATATTGACCATACTAGTCAATTTTTATTAAAACAGTTGGTATGATTTTGCATTTTGATAAAGGTTGAATTGCCTATAAGTACGCTAGTTAACATAATTTTGAAAGCAGAGAACTGAGTTAAAACGTTTGTTTGTGGTCATAAGAAGCAATTATGACTAAAGCCACAGACTTAGGCAGGTGTTCATGAACATACTTATGTAATGGAATCAAACTGCCTAAGAAGAACTCTGATGGGTCCAATCAATACAGGGTGACCAAAAATGGTAACCCATGATAATATGGATATATTGTCATGAGTTGCATTTTAGGGGTCACCCTGTAGCTGCAGAGAAAACAAAAGCAAATGGGCAGGAGGTAAAACATGTCCAGATATAACCTGGAGGATAGTAAAGTAAAAAGAAAGTTGCACTTGATATGTCATCATGTTAACTGTCCATTTGTAGCACAAGAGTAGTTTCTACCGACCATCTGTTTTGGGACATAGGTCTGCTTCCTTAGCTGCCATTAGTATCATGGTTTTTGCTACCTTATTCCTACTTTGTCCAAGCCCCACTTGTTAAATTTCCCCCTTTGTCCAATTCCTACTTTGTCCATTCCCACTTTGTCCATTCCCACTTTGTCCAATTCTACTTGTCCAATTTCCACTTTGTCCAATTCCTACTTTGTCCAATTCGTACTTTGGGAAAGAATTTAGTATTCTGCCACATGCTACGAATTCGGCAATGTTAACGGAATAAACCGCATGTGAAAGGTGTCGAATTTTTTTAAGTGTGGCAAGGATACTAAATTCATCCCCTACTTTGTCCAGTTCCCACTTTGTCCAATTCCCGCTTTGTCCAATTCCCCTTTGTCCAATTCCCACTTTGTCCAATTCCCACTTTATCCATTTTCAGTTTGTCCAGTTCCCACTTTGTCCATTCCCACTTTGTCCAATTCACACTTTGTCCAATTCCCAATTCGTCCAATTCCCACTTGGTTCAATTCCCACTTGGTTCAATTCCCACTTGGTTCAATTCCCACTTGGTTCAATTCCCACTTCATCCAATTCCTACTTTGTCCATTTCTCACTTGTTGTCCAATTCCCACTTTGTCCAATTCCCACTTTGGTCCAATTCCCACTTGTCCAATTCCCACTTTGTCCATTCCCACTTTGTCCAATTCCACTTTGGTCCAATTCCCACTTGGTTCAATTCCCACTTTGCCAATTCCCACTTTGTCCAATTCCCACTTTGTCCAATTCCCACTTTGTCCATTCCCACTTTGTCCAATTCCACTTTGTCCAATTCCACTTTGTCCAATTCCCACTTGGTTCAATTCCCACTTTGTCCAATTCCTATTTTGTCCAATTCCTATTTTGTCCAATTCCTACTTTGACCAATTCCTATTTTGTCCAATTCCCACTTTGCCAATTCCCACTTTGTCCAATTCCCACTTTGTCCAATCCCACTTTGTCCAATTCCCACTTTGTCCATTCCACTTTGTCCAATTCACACTTTGTCCAATTCCCACTTTGTCCAATTCCCACTTTGTCCAATTCCTACTTTGTTCAATTCCCACTTTGTCCATTCCCACTTTGTCCAATTCCCACTTTGTCAATTCCCACTTTGTCCAATTCCTATTTTGTCCAATTCCCACTTTGTCCAATTCCCACTCTGTCCAATTTGCCCAACTCCCACTCTTTTCAATGCCCAGCCTTTTCCTTTCAACTCCCACTTTGTCCAACTGTCACTTTGCCCAATCCACGTTTTGTTCAATTCACACTTTGTCCAATTCACACTCCGTCAAATTTACCCCATTGTCCAATATCACCACTTTAAGAACTCTATTGCATATTCCAATACCCCTAATCCTAAACCCTCCTAACATATTCGATGCAAGTGGACGGCCAAATCCCCAACATGGGCAATAGATTAGTCCCACAATTTCCCTGTGTTATCGTTACCATGATGTTCATCTTCTGCTCATTTTTGTTCTTCAGGACATGAACAGTTATGCAGATAAATCTGGCAGCGGTCTACGCTGGAGTACGGGTCTACTTCATCCCGCCATCTATGTCGGTAGCTGGGTGTTTGTGGTATTTGTTTTCCTCACTCTTGTCACCTATATATCTTCCATAGGTAAGTGAGAGTAAAACAAGTAATATAGTTTTCTACCAAGAATGTAATTAACATGAAAGCAGGTTGAGTCTGTGATATTTAGAAAAGCTAGATTTGAGCTAACTTAAAGGTGCATGTTCCGATCGTCTTTGGGACCCCATGATTTTACCCGAAGTAAGTAGCGATTTTGATATCAGATGAAAGACCGTATTTTTCTCATTGTTGTCCTGAAATTTGAGCCCTCAGATCCATTCATTCCCAAGAAATAAACAAAAAAAACACTGTTTAATGGATAACCATCAATATTAGCACGGTATTGAATAGGGATTTGCAAGTGATGAATTATTGCTTCTACCATCAAAACCGCAAGTTTGTTTCCCACGGTACTTGATAGGGAATGCGTGCAAGTGCCAGGCTCTCATATCAAGTAGAGAACACAATAGACATAAATCGGAACAAGCACCTTTAACATGAAAGCAGATTGAGCCTGTGATATTTAGAAAAGCTAGATTTGATCTAACTTAAGGGATTGTTAACAAATGAGAAAAAATTAATTAAACTTTATATCAAAGGGGAGACCCGCTTTAAGCACATAAAGTTTTCATCTTGATTGAATGACTTGACCTGGAAAACACTGTAAATTTTGCATCAATTTTCTATATGTTCTGATGTTACAACTAAAAATTTTGATTTTGTAAGCCTCATAGAGTACTCTGGAAAATTATTATTGGTTGACCAAAATAGGGCACATTTTCGCTCATAACATCCAAACCAAACATCCTTTAGCCCTAAGATTTCACAGGGTAAATGAGAAATATAGTAGTATTCTTCTGATGCCAAAATTTTGACCACATCCAGTAAAATCGGGGGTTCTAGGGACGAGGTCATTAGCCATCTGGCCATGGACTTGTAAATAGTTTTGAATAATGATTTATTAGTTCATTGTAATAGATGGCTTTTAAAAGAGCCATGGACCAATTGCTAATGTCCTTGTCCTCAGATTCCCAGATTTTACCAGAAATGCTCAAAATTTTGGTATCTGAAGAAAGCTACTATTTTTTTCATTTGGCATGTGAAATTTTAGGGTTAAATGATGTTTGGTGTGGATGTTGTAAGCAAAATGTGTCCCATTTTGGTCGACCGATATCAGTATTGCACAGTACTCTATGGGAATTACAAAATCATGTTTTTGGCTCTCACGTCAAAATGGGTTGAAATATCGGCGCAAAACTTTTAAAAAGATGGGGTTTTTGGTGAAGGCCATTCTGTCAAGATGAAAACTCTATATACTTAAAGGCTGACTCAGATATTATGAAATATATTTTTTGTGTGGTAATTAAAAATATCTAGAACTGAAGATAGTCACCTAAAATGCTGAATTCCAAAGTTAGAGATGAATCAGATTTTTCGTTTTCATGCAGTAAACATTTATGCACAGTATAACAGTCCTATAGATGTGGAATTTTATAACGAAGTTGTGATTTTTTATATGAAGGACTCCAATTTGAGCTTTAGTTATTTCACACAGTGATAAGCATCTGAACCAGCATCATGTATATGCAAAACAACACAACATTTTGTTTGACAACTGAGTGCGCCCACATCAGGAAATCTCTGAGTCGTCATCATCCCCCTTAAAAATCAGTGATTAGAATATAAAATTTTTAATAAGAAAACCTTATTCATTGACAGCACAAAAGCAGTCTCAACGCATAGTCAGTTACCATGCTGCCATCTGCTATCTTGCTGTTTTTGGATTTGCCATGTTTGTAATTTGGACGGATGCCTGCACAGCTGCTAATTTTGCAGAGGTCACCACTGATGTTCTGAATGTTCATCTTTGAATGGCTTTGAAATAATTTTGAAGTTCATTGGGTGGAATATTGCAGAATGTGAATATATAATCAGTTACATAACAAGATAAAATGAATTAATTTCTGAGGTAATTACTATCAGAGTATGATTTCTTTGAAACATGCATAGGACTTGGGTGTGAGACTATGTTTGTATCATGATAATGTTTAACCATAACCATGTCTGAAACCAAGTTCAGAGAAACCCTTTGTCGGTTTAGATAATGTCACACTCACACAGACTGCACATCCTTTGCTCTCTGACAGAAACATTCGGATGAAACGAAAGTGTCGTCACTCCTTGGATGACCATTTGCCTAGCCCTGTTGCTATAGTCAGCTTCTACTGAGGGGTGTGAACCGTTGTCGACCCCATCTCATGTGTCAGATAGTCGGCATTGGCATCCTTACTCGCATCTGTTCTCCTCATCTGGATGGCCATCTCTACCGTACCTTTTCAATGCGTTGGCAATGAGGAGAGAACACTGCCACCAGGAGAAGTAGCCCCACCCAGGGTGAATGACCATTATGTGGCCTTTTATTTAATTGGATGGGGTAGATTAGTCCTCAAAGTTCTTTAACCGTAAATAATTATGTCTTTATATTTTGTGAAAGGACTAAAAATTACTTTAGGGTTTCTAATGTCATTTAAATTAAGCAGGGTTATCGGCAGCAAATGGTGTTCCTTCCATTTTCTTTTTGTGGGCAATCTGTTGTGCGTGTTATGTGTGGGATGCTATGTATGTGTGTGTCACTAAAATGTTACGTTTTTGTTCAAAATTGACCTCAATGACAAGTTGAAGTTTTCAGATTGGAAACCAAACTTATGTCCTATTTTGCACCCTGGATCCTCATATTTGATGATGTCAAAGGTCAATGTGGCCAAGGAGGTCAAAGGTCGTTTGAGGTCAAGTTGAAAAATAGCCTAAAAATGTAAATTGACCTCAATAGAAAGTTGAAGTTCAATTGAACCAACTTTGTGTCTAGGTACCAAGGTATCCCTCATAATGTTGATGGGTCAAAGGTCATATGCCAAGGTCAAAGGTTCATGGAGCGGAGACCGCAAAATCGAAAGTTTTTTCAAGAAATGCATCAGATGTATGCTTGCCTGGAAAAAAAAAAAACTTGGGATCTCCTTCCAGTGGAATTAGAGGGACATTTATGACCATTTGGATAGAATTCATAAATGTTAGGAATCTGCCCTTTCTTCTGAATGAATTTAGTTTGCTTCCTGGGATATGATCTTTTTTTCTAGTCTGTCCTATTAAACGTCCACAGACGTCTGTCATACTGGGAAGATGAATAATTTTGTTTCTTTAGTGTAAATATAAAAGGGACTTTTATGTGCTGATATCAAAAAAGAATATAACAGTTCTCAGTCTACTCAAAATGCAGTAATGTATATCCCTATGTGTTTGAGATGGAGTCTTTTTAATGCCAAGAATGTAGCAATGTTGGTCTAGCTCGAGGTTGTATTGAGTCAAGGTCCCACAATGCACATTTTTGGGAAATTTCACCTCAATTAAGGTCATGTGATCACATAAAAAGCTATTCTTAACACATAAAAACGCAATAGGAGAAAAACACAAAAGGCGACCGTGGGAAGAGGAGGAAGGCTAAGAATTTGACTTTAATGCTCATTTTAGCCCACAAAGCATTAGTAACTTAAAATGGTCTTTTTGTTCTTAAACTTTTGGACACACTTTTTATCCCTAAGTACTGAACATGTGGTTATACAGTACAGTAAAGGCCATTGCTATGCGATTATGGGTTTGATTCAAACACCCTCTGGGTCACAGCCAACAAGAGTGAACTAGCTGCATGGTTCTAGCATTGTGATTTTTCATGGGGTGTACATCCACAAATGACCTCGTCCTTGTATGATAACTTAAACAATTCTGGTCACAATGGCCAAACATCCTCAATTTTGGACATTTATCTCATTATTAAATACACCATTGGCTTTAATTTGCACTGTCTTCCCTCTTTGTGTGTGTGTGTGTGTGTAATAAATGTGGGGAACCCTTGTTGCCTAGCCATCTGACTCTGTTCTTGATTTGCCCCTCAATATGCTGTTCTTGTGCTTCATTTGTTGTGATGAACCTTTGAATGTGTTCTACACTTTCCTCATTTTGTTTACTGTAAAAGTGGTAATTTTCATGCGTCTAATTTTTCGCGCTTCTTGTTTTTAAATTCGCCTTTTTTCAGCTATCCTGCTTAAACATACAAAAAAATAAACATTTTCATGTGTTCTTAATTTCGCGCTTGCTAAGAAATGTTCAAAAAGCACAAAAATTAATGTAGCGCAAATATTTCCACTTATCAGTACTTATCAATACTGCAGTAAGCATAATCTTTCACTGAAATCCGAGAGTATCTTAATTTGGAAAAGTATCTCATTTCAAATGTCCTTTAGAGTGAGGAATTATGTTTTGTTACACCCAAAAATAATACAGTCCTGTTAAAAATAAGACAACTTGTAACAATATTATTTCAGCACAAGCTGAAATTGCCTGAGATATTAAATTTTGCCTGAGTGCACTCATATGCATAAAATAGGAAGTAATTTGTTTACCATAGAAATCCTGAGAAATTCTTAGTAACATAATTGATTTGATTTTGAGTGGCAAACCCTTCACTTTGCATGGACAAGCATCTATTTTGAATTTTGATTTAAATGCTTTCTTATTGTTGCATATGCTTTATTACCTCTTCACTGTACTTGAAACTGAGACGTTTTCCAAATCAAGATGCCAGGAGTTTTTAGAACACAGCATGGTGATAACTTTGCAGGAGCTGATGAATTACTAATTGTGATACGGGTGATTCTTGTGAAATTCAACTTGAATCACAACTAAAAAAATAGAGAAAAAGAGGATTGATGAGTGAGCGACTGTGTTAATTGTACAAGCTTGTCAAGTATTTTAAATTTTATTTCTTTTTCCTTGAGAGCAAGCTTAAAAATGTGCAAGCAGGCAAGTTTGTATTAGTGAACTACAACACCCAAATGTGGCAGAAAAAATTATTCATGTTTGATGCATTTTCTGTGCATAACATTGATGCATTCTCTGTGCATAACATATTCCTGTGTCTATTTCACATAGTAATGAATTCAAACATCTTATATTACTTGTAGGTGTTCCGAGCATAATAGTTGGGATAACAGCAGCTGCAACAGACATGAAGAACTATGGTGATGAAAATAACGCTCGCCTTTTGTAAGTACTGTTAGTCATACATTTGTCCTTTCACGTAAATTTCCACAGGGAAATATTTTAACTAATTGAAGTTATTTCTGGTGTATAGTAAATCTGAAAAATGTGATATTCATTTGAGAATTTGCAGCAGATATCAAATTGAAATCATAAAAATGATTTAAAACGTCTTGGAAATTGTAAAAAAGTCTGAGCTCTCCATTTCCATAATCTACACGCATAGTGTCATTTGGCATGATTTTGGGGTATAAATTATTTTTAAAATATATTTTAACAAAAAGTATGGAAATATTTCTGCTGTATTAATATTTTCTTGATTGAATAGGTATGAATGAATAAATTGATGTCATTTCTACCAATTGTTGAGGTTTCTTTTTTGTCAAAATTCATCACAAAGACCCCCAAATGCCTAATTGTTTGTTCAATTTTAGGCCAAAATTAGGCTCAAAGTGACCTTAAAAAGCCCATGATTTGATAATGAAAAGCTGTATTCAAATTTATCTTTTGTAATTGCTAAAACTATCGTGCTTTTACATTATGAATGAAAATACAACTTTTACTTTCAGAGTAACTGAAATTTTCAAGAATTAATTTTTTGTGTCGTCTGCAAGAGGTCACATAGGGATTGCTTTAGGAGTGTGTGCGTGTGTCTGTGTATCTGTGTCTGTGTATCTGTGTCTGTGTATCTGTGTCTGTGTATCTGTGTGTCTGTGGTAAAAATGTTGACCCAAATGTTAACCCTAAACATAATTGTATTATTTATTAATCTTTCCCTGGAGATGGCCAGCGCACGATAGTGTTGAAAAAAACCCATGTGCGCTTGGCTGGATTCGACCGTCGACCTCGTATTACATGCATGACGCTCTTACCGACTAAGCTATCAGGCCAGGGTTGGTATAGAGAGCGATAGATCACTATAGTTTTTAGGTTTCGACGGTGTCCTTCGCTTTCCTTGCGATAGCATCTGAACGTATATTTACTATACATTTTTATATTTGTTTTGAAACTACTTAGTTCTCCAGGTAAGACAAGATGTATATTATTATCTTTCCCTGTAAATGGCCAGCAAACGATAGTTGTTTGAAAAAACCCATGTGTGCAATGCCTGCTGTTTCCATTGATGCAATGGTCCTTGGGTAGTGTCCCACATTTAACCTTGTCACAAGTGGGGGTAAAAGTTTATCTAGAATCATTAGTTTTATGGCCCCAAAATGGTCAGACTTATAACATTGCTTGGTGTATCCCCCATATGCCAATCAATTTTCACGACACTTGGATGCAATGGTCCTTGGTAGTGTCCCACATGTTTTGACCTCATATGACCTTTGTGACCTCATGTGAGACCTTAATAACAATGGGTCCTCGGTAGTGTCCATTGAGCTATAAAAAAAAAAAAAAAAAAAACAAAGAATATAACCCAAGAGGGTAATCGCGCGTGTTTTTGAATAGTCCAGCAGCGAACCGATTTCTTTCACACCTCACGCGCCATCCTTGGTGTTGCGCAACCAGCCGCGAGTCGTTGCTGTTGCTGCACAAGCCCAGCACCTACAAATCTGTGCGTCACGCGTTATGTTTATCATATGTTGCAATTTCCCCAGTGGTTCCAAATTTGTCCGATCGGCCGATTTTTCCTGCAATAATTATGCGAAAATCAATCCAATGTAAAGAACCCATGCATCTAAAAAGATTCCTGCATTCCTAATCACAAAAAGTCTCCCAATGGACCCCCCTGTTAATTTTGCTTGGAAAAGCATATTTGAGTTGAGTGATAGCATTTGGCATCAGTTGTGTTATTGTTGTTTTCAACTCACCCCCTAAGTGTGACTAACGTAAAATACCGCGTGTCTCATAAATATGCCATTAAGGACTTTCCAAATCCGACGATACGTACACCAAATATGGTGGTGCCCAAAACTATGATAATGAATCGTAGCTCATTATAAATACTTTTGGGGCACCTCGATTTTGGTTACGCCAATTCCGGAGAATCTGCAGGTCTGTTAAACTTTACTCCGTGGTAGTGTCCCCCCATGTTCCTAACCTCATGTGACCTTGGTGACCTCATTTGACCTTGTGACCCCACCATAGGCGGAATTTAAAATTCTTGGTGTCCATCATGGCGATCAATTTTTATGACACTTTCATACATAGTCCTTAGGTAGTGTCCCACAGGTTGCTGACCTTGGTTACCTCATGTGACCCTTTGTGGCCCCAAAAGTTTCAGAATTAAAGGCAACTTGGTGTATCCACATATGTCAATGATTTTTACGACCACTAGATAGCTGCAGTGATTTAGTCACATGTATAATTGACGGAGTAGTGTATTTAACATGTTGCATCTAACTTGATTGTTTTAGGTCACTTGTGAAGATGTAGCTTATGTATCATGGCTTGTTTGTTCAGGCGCAGATGTTGAAAGGATTAAAGGGGGCATTTCGTTATCCACAACTTCGTCCCGTACTTACCTAAAAAAAGTTGATATTTTACATAGAGGTAGCTCATTCATCTTCAAAGAAAACAAAATATAGGGGAGTAGTTTACTGAAAAGCTGTAGAATTCTTATTTTCTTTTTTTCAAATGCAAAAATTGAAAAAAATGGGAAGGCAGAAGTTCTGAAAAATCTGACCTTCTAATTGTGTGTTGGCAGAATATCCATAGAACAGAAGCCTAATAACGGAATATACTTTGCTTTTCACCAAATAGGTTGGGTCTCATAAAAGTGCAAACTGATGATGGTTGAATAATGTAGGCCGGATACAATACAATAGACACAGTTGTGCCTATTTCTTTTGGTTTACTTTAACATGCGGGATGATAAACCAGCTTCCCACCTATTTTGGTGTGTATTTAAAGTATAGCGTATCCCTTTTAATCCTTATTAGGTTGTGTGGTCTTATCACTTGTATGTTAGTATACCTATACCTGTTACCAAAATGGAAAACAATCTCATTTTTGAAGCATGCTTTAGATTTTCTGATAGTCAAATCACCATAGTGCCTTGAAAGGTGGGTGACCTCAATCAACACATTTGTCCCCCCACTTTGCCCCATCAAAATTGATATTTTGGTTATGATAAGAAAGTTCTTATTTTCCCTTGTTACCGTCATGAGTTTTAAGGTCTGGGACATGTTTAATTTGTGATCCCCATAGGTGTCAACCACTCCTGCCACAAACACGTCTTATTGGCCGCATGTGGTACACATTGATGCTTCTACTCAAATGGCTATGATTTAACTCAAACATTGTAATCATAATGGTTTTTTGGTGATAAGCTGCAGGAGGGAGAAAACATTCCACCATGATTTAGTGTCAACCTCGCTTTAATTAAAGACACTATCAGTGATTTTGCTATCAAGCGAAAAAATCATCAAAAATCAGATTTTTGCATATTTGACAATCAGGTATCCTACATACCCTGCAAATGATAGGACCAGAATCAACCTACTAAGGACAAAATCGGAATTTTTAGTCCATTACTGTCCGTTCGGACCCTTACTTACCAACACGTAATTGAATGAGATTCCTAATCTTTGAACACTGCGTTTTCTTCCTTTCTGTAAATTTCGGCAGTTTAAGAAAGTAACTTATGAGAATGCTACAGACTTATCTTATGCTCCACTTTTAAACTATGCCTGCAAATTATAGATTTTGACTCGTTCGGATAAATCACTGTTGTCGTTAAATGGTTATACTGTACAGTTATAATAGTACTCCACTTAGTTTGCTTGTTGTCAGTGGTGGCCATTTTAGCTAAACACCAATTTTTTTGTTCTTTCCTTGGCAGTTCTGGATAATTTTCACATAAGTTTTGGGGCTGTCATTCTTTTGAGTTGGCCATGCCTCTTGTGGCTGGTATTATGCCTCATGTACACGGAATCGCAGTACGCATGCAGCATTCACCCTCACAACGACCTATGACCTCGCTCATCTGACCCCACACCACCGACACAAGGACTACGTTCGTAGCCCGGACGTATAGATCATCATATGACCTATCTATAGCGAGTCAGTTTTTATCATCATCGGACCGATAGGAACAGGGGTGTTCAGTAGTAGCAAGTATAGTAGATGGGAGTACACAACGCTAGCCAACTACCATGCAGCAGTGTTTCTGATGTTTGGATTTTTGGTGACATGGGCATTGGAGCAATGGCCGTCACTCAGACAGGATTCCTGATGATATTGTTTCAGCTGTTTTGTATGGGGTTGGTGGGCATCCTGTCTGTGCATATTTATTTTCACATACAACGTTCAATGAGAACAGACGTCATGTATAATTGGCGACGGTGTGTGGCCGTCGCAGAGACTCCTATGCCATTGCTGGCTCGCCGGCTGTGCAGGCCCCACAGCCACAGAGCAATGGACATGTAGTGCAACGCCGGCACTCGGCAAGTAGCGTAGACTCGTTCAATACGAACAGATCACACAATACAAACCATCTAAAGAAAAAAAACCAACATCATGAAATCAGAGTCCCTTAAACCACCCACCTCCAGTGCAACTATTACCATCGCAAACAAACACCGGTCACAGACCGTCGATGACAGTAGTGCTCAGGACACGATTCCAAGGCCACATATGTATGAAAAGCACCGTGGCACCGGCTACACACATGGAATCCCATAAAGTTAGGACTCGCCGAAACACTAACCGACAGCCGCGATATGAGCCGCTAGCTGTCAGGATATGTGGTAAGACCCCACATATACATTAGTAATCCTACGTAAGTGTACCCTACCTAGTGGTGGGGATAGTAAGGCAGTGACACGTAAGCTCATCCACCGATGTGGTTATTCGCATCGTGGGTGGACACGAGGGAGGCGTCTATGCTTGGGATATCAACCGAAAATGTCAGCATTCACGTATGCTCATCATCCTGCTGAACGCGCACAATATTCCCAACTCTTATCACGACGGCGTGCTACTCACCAATTTCCCCAGCAGCATTCCGTCGTAACGCCACCCGCTCCTAGGAAAATCCCTTGAAAGTGCCCCCCCTCCCATGCCTCCGAGGACTGCTTTCCTTGGATAGACGGGAGAGATCGTCGCATCCGAGGCAACCGTCGTCGTCTCAAGATGAACAGTACAAGCCTGTCTACACCTCAACTCCTTATAGTAGTGTTCCAAAAAAGGAGCCAGTTGAGAAGCCGATATATGCGGTGATAAGACCTCCAAGCAGGGAGAAGAGCGCAATTTTAGATCATCAACATCACCAGAGGGTACCTAGCCGAGAACATTTACCTTACGATCATCAACGGGTTCCAAGCAGAGAACACTCTCCTTTTGATCATCAACGAGTACCGAGTAGGGAACAAGTACCGCTAGCAGCACAGAGAGCTCCGAGTCGAGAGAGGGTCCCGTTGGTGGAAGGACGCAGACCGGGCATGCCCGAACCGCCCACGTATGCCCAGGTTATGCCTGATCCGGAGGGACAGGGCCCACCCAGGGTGGTGGTTGGACAGGATCCAGAAATTGACAGGGCATTTAATGAGATCGATGACAGTATGGCCGCCATAATGGCTGCTAGCAGAGAACTGTTAAATGCCTCCAATAATACATTGGATTCTGATACCAAATCAGATAAGAAAGAAAACAAGTGTGTAAAAAAGGTGTGTTTGTAAAAGGTACACTTCATTGAAATTGATTATTGTGGCCAATGTCAGGCCAGCTTTGAAAGTTGTGTAGTGTTGGCGCCATTTTGGTTCCCCATATCATCACTTTTTGATGAATGATAATGATTTTTGTAGATCATGTTATCACTACCAAGTCTATTGGTATAACAAGCTAGAACTTTATGGGACAAACAAAAGTAATATTTCAAATGATGACTTGGTCATAATATAACAGTATGGTAATAGCTTCACAGTTATAATGTGGGGAACGTCAAGCCAATTAGTATAGGTGCAAACTAGGGATTGGGAAATAATATGCCACACTTTGCAGTGTGGCACAAGCTTTTCCCCTATTTGAACATTTACATCACTTCAAAATAACCATTGGTTTTCATTCAAATTTACCCACAAAAAAGATGAGATTAACAATAAATGACCAGCAAATGCTGTTTTTGCCTAATTTACGCACCAAATGCGGATGCTCAAACAACTACTAATTCTGCTTTTTGCTTCCCAAATAGTTTGATTCATTATAGACTTCAGTTTATTATTTGGTGACATTTTATAGAGGGAGACATACAGATTCAATTAGTCTACTGTAACTCTTAATCAACCAGAGTGAAGTCTAGCCACACCCATGCAAGCTGGTATGGTTATAGGGTTCATCATGAACTTTACAATTGGGAGACATTGTTATGGAAACATATGAGAATCATTTGATATGGGGGGGGGGCCTAAATTACTGCAAACACTAAAGTGCCCTGCAAGGCAATTTGTTTGAAACTTGATGCCTTGATGCAACAAAGCTATTTGAAGTGGTATTGAGTTTTATTTTGTTATTTTTTTAAATCCTGCATTATCATCAGGGACAAATGGCCATATTCTTGCCAGATCTAGGTTAAATACTGACATGACATTGTTCAGTGGAACTCTTTAATCAATTAATCTCAAATTTTGATTTCTGAATAACTAACTAATCAATTAATAGAATATCAAATATAAAAGTAAACAAAGGTGAAAAATGAAAATATCAATAAATCAATAAAAAGCACCAAACTTTTGGCACACAAGTCCTTTAACTGGTGTACGCTATTAACCCTATGGGTTTCCACCAGTGTCAAAGTCTGCAATGGTGGTTATAAATGTATAGTTTACTATGCCATCGATAAAATTAAGAGATGTTTATACTTGATATGTAGTGCTCTGATATGGTAAAAACAAATTATTTGCATTTCAGAACTTCAGAAGGCACTGTTTAAGTGTTAAAATTTTGTACTGAAAACTCAGGCCAAAATGTCTAAGAATATTGGGATTGATCATGCACATATGATTTCTGCTATTTTCATCCAAATTTGTTTATAGGCATATTAAAGATATTATGGTTGGCTTATGTGGAACTGATATGATCCATATGTAAGACAAATATTTTTTTTAAAAGTTTGTCTCAGAAGATTAGAAAAAACTAAGTGAAATGAATTTTTAGTTGAAAGGCAGGATATTTTGATTTTGGGCCATTTTTTGACCACTCTGCAGGCCAATTCCTTTCTTTTGTCTGAGGACAAAAAAAATCCAAAAAACCTTTTTAAAAAATGAAAAAAAAATAGAAAAAATTAGAGGAGCACTAAATGTGCACAGACTTCTGAGACAAAACTCCATAATCCGAAATAGTTCATATTTTAAATCATGTCAAAATATTGTAATTTATATCCATAAATGGAGAAGAATTAAAAAACAATGATCTTCTGAGCACTGAAATGCAAACATCTAGTTTTAACCCAAAAATGCTATATCAATATGCCCAAAAGTTTGCAAGCACTTAAAACAAGGTCCCAAAATCTGCAATGTATCTATAAATATTTTTTCAAATGAAGACACTCATTTTTCTAACATAACTCCCATTAAGAAAATGCACTTGGTGAATGCACTAATGCTTTCAGAAAAAGTATACTTTTATGTTGGTTGTTTATAAGCATTGATATTAGAGATACTACAAACTAACTAAACAAAGTATGGCGACAACATGGGTACGATGCGTGCCCCGCAAATAGTTTGGAGATGTGAATAGCTTCTGTATGTAACAGTTGTATATTTTAACCAATCAAAAAACAAAAGCTGATAATAGTGCAACATGTTCCGCTTTCTTTTTTCTATAAATAGCCAAGTGCCAAATCATGCAGAGAATTGTCTTAGAAGTTAAAATATTGATCATGATTGCTACCATAGAGATGTAGATTTTTTAAAAATAAAAAAAGGAAATTGTTATACGTTATTCACAAATTAGATCAACTATAAGTGTGTTATTGTGAATGTGTAGTCATGTGATAAGTAGCAAGATCAGGTTTTGTCATGTTTAAAGTTACAGGCCTGTGATAAATAAGAGGCTTGAATTGACTGTGTTTTGCAGTCAAACAAAATTGTCCAATTCATGTTTGACAAAATTCCCATTTTATGTGGTTCAGACTAGAAAACTAGAAAGTTGACCAAAGTTTGATTGAAAGTACTGTTTGCAATAAGTTTTCCTATTATTATTATTACGTACTGTGATAAATATAAGATCAAAGATCTTGGCGTGAAATAGAATCACCATTTACTTTTGGTTTGGACAATTAACATATTTACTTGGTTCTCAGAGCCCAATTATTCTTTTGCTTGTGATTTGGATATTTTCCCCCAAAATGTTTTATAAAACCTTTTGTCTGAAATACAATTTGTTACTACAAAAGTGAATAGTTATTTTCTATTGCCCCCACGTGTGGTCCTGTGTCTCAGTGTATCATATTAATCCTTGTACATTAAATGAAATAGTATCTCTGTACTGTGGAAATGTTTTTGACCACATTGAACATTCCAAGAATTTTTTTTTAGCTTAATGTACACGCCAATATATATTTTGTTGTTGTTTAAAAAAAAAGTATGACAATTCATACCTCTAAGGAAACCAAGAGAAATGATGTGATGATAGTATATGGAATACAGCTCACATTGGTGTACAAGTACTATTTATCCGTATGCTGTACAGGGTGGTCCAAACTGTGGTAGAAGTTTTATCAACCATGTATTGTAGAGAGAGATTTCACGAGACAAGCATTTTGTAGATGTGTGAAGTTTTTTTTGGAAAGTGCTGCAGCTATTGAACTTTCAGAGAGTAACACGATTCCTTTTGTCATATTTTGCTGCATTTTTTGGTTAAAATATATATTTTTAGTATTTAATAAAAACTGGAGATTTAGTTGGCATGAAGCTGAGCAAATCTGATCATTTTTTCACAGCACTTGGGTAATGGACTACTGATCGATTTAAATAGCTTGGAAAGTTGGATAAAATTTACCATAAGTAATGTGTTACTAATAGCTTCTTATTTTGAATTTATGCGTTGCATGAGAATAAAGGGTATTGTTTTTTAGCCTCTGCCGTGTGTCTATCATGTCATATCAGACGGACGACAACACTATTTTAGCATAAAAGAACTCGTCTGCACCTCGTTCTACTCAAAATAATGCCGTCTATGCTATTCTATGCTGTGTATAATGATTTTATTACGGTGTGTATGCAAAAAAATTGCCTACATTTTGGACCATTCTGATAATGTTGAACAGGGTTTATATAGTGTAGTTGATCTATTACCAAAAAGTATTTCGGAAAGAATTCCAATGTACCAACCCCCCAGGGCCCCCTTTAGACACTTATACAGGATATAATTTTTTTTAATTTATGGTCTTACACTAACAAATACCCTTACCCTAAGGCCAAAAATATAAAAAAAATGTTACATATAGAACTTCAGAGGGGTAAATATGGAACTCTTGCCAGTATTTCTTTTGTATGTATCATAATGTATTTATATATTTTAAGAGTTCTGACATTTTCATGTATCAACAGTTTTGTTGCTACATAGCATATTACCTTTGTAATAGTACCTTTATGTTTTCCAAAAACAAGCTGTTTACGTACTCATAATGGTATGATTTTGTTCTTAAAAGGCTGTTCTATTTTTAACTGCTACCTCAATTTTATTTTAGTATTGCATAATGATACGGATTCACAGGGATTTTTTATTCTTGTTTTTAATTCGGAGCATGTTTTTAGAAATAGGTGGTACTTTTGATGCTTCTTCAGGCATGTTAAAATCCAATTTCTGTAAATAATACAGAGACGATTTCTTTTTGACATTTCATTTTGAAATTTATTTATTGAATAAATATAGCAAATTTAATAATTGTTGATTAGAAAAGAAAACATTAAATTGACCCGGGTTTCTCCCATTTCCAAAGTATGAGAAATTTCTGTTGATTTTATGTAATGTTGGATTCATATTGATGTGATAATTTTTAAGATAAAAGTGATAGGGAAGAAGACCCTCATTATCAAAGAAAAATTGTGATTTAGTGGTTCCGTAAGTGATAAGTGGAATAATTTTACACACTAGCAAACACATAATGCTTTCATGATAACACTGCCCCAAATTGAAACCAAGGAGTGTCATATTATTGATTGCTGGAGTAAGATTTTCAAATATACTAAATGTTATTTGTATCCTGAAGAAAACGGATATGTATTCAACACAACCAGAAAACAAATATGTATCCCCACAATATAAACAACAAGTTATTATGGTAGACTTAGTGTTATTGGTTTCATTGATTGGCAATTCCACTACTTGTACTTTTTTAACCAATTTTGAGAAACATCTTCACTTTGTGTTTGTATCACTCATGTTTTACATACTGACGGTAAAGGTGCAATAAGAGATTTAACATATCAGGTGGTCCCAAAAAAATTGAAAGCACTGATTTTTGCACTGAATAAAGGATTTCCATGAAAAAATATCCCCATCTGAAAGGATTATGCTGAGAATTCATTCCTTGATACAAAAATTGTAAAATGTCTAGTTTTGTATTGAAGCAAATTTGGCCTATGTTTTATATTGATATATAAGCAAATCAAATCACCTTTTGTTTTCACTTTTTGACAGTTCTGTAGTCAAATACAATGTATGAAATCTATTGAGTGTCTAATCTATAGATGATGTGACCTATGATGTCACATATTGACATTCAGGACGCCCTCTGTTGTTTTCTGGCAGGCAAAATATTACAGTCGTTCAATGACAGACCACATAAAATCTGGTCATAAATTACTTGCAGAACCTTTCTTGATCTAAATCGGTTACAATATGCAACTGGTAGCATTAGCAAGCATGCTTAATATGAATGTTGGTATTATTTAATTTGAAACCAAAGTTAGAGCAAAAAAACGAAATTCCCTGTGCAAAGTATAGGGACTTCTGCCTGCCAGTTTCTCTCTTACACCAACAGGGGGCGCCACAAACATAAACAAATGTCACATCATCTATATGAAATCACTACATATGGATGCCCTGAAATTTCTTGTTACATCTTTAAGGGCATTACAAACTACTTTGATTTCATTTCTAGGAAACAAAGCTTTAAAGACCCACAGGAATTTTGCATATTACGTCACACTTTCAGAAAGTCAATCCATAAAGGACTAACCTTGCTTAAAACCCGGATTTAAAGTTGGGCTCTACCAAGAGTCAAGAATACCAGTGATAGACTTGTATGTGGGGCAGGCCTTGCGCTTATTTTTTAATAACTTGCTCATAAGGCTAGCCTGCTGGCATTAATTACTTGCCCGACACATAAACTAGAAACGGGCGTTGGGCTGGGCGTTGGGCTAGTGGTAAATTTGAGCTCTGTTGTAGGGCACCCCAAGTAAATGAGACGGGTCTTGGCTAAATTTTTTTTTGATATGTGGGCAAAACTGTACAAAAGGTTCAAATTTGTCAAATTTCTGTAGTGTTTACTAGACACAATGTGTTCTTTCTAGGGTTTTATTGAGAATTTGTAATCACTGATAAACATAAGGGCCATGCCTGATCGCTAATAGCGTCATACCCAGAACCACAAATTTTACCGGAAGTGATCAAAATTTTGGTGTCTGAAGAAAGCTGCTATTTTTCTCACTTACCCTGTGAAATCTTAGTGCTAAAAGATGTTTGGTTTGGATGTTAAGAGCGAAAATGTGTCCCATTTTGGTCAACCAATATTAATTTTAAAGAGACTCTGGCACATTTGAAAAAGTGCACCCTCTAGATTTTTCAAAATTGATGTTTTTGCATGGTTGTAAAGCTTTTATATACATTAGCCCTCACCTGAAATTATTAAGCCCAAATCAGCGTGCTTATGGGTAAACAGAACGATTTATAATTAATGTCGCCGGCAACATTAATTCAGCAGACGACGTGGAAATGGCGTGTAAAATAAGAAAACATGCCAGATTTGATTCTCACGGTATTCCCTTTGTTTGACTGGTCTGTGACCTTTGCGGTTTAATATCAATGAGTAGGAGTCTATGATATTCATGTAAGAGACACATTTGTTGATAAAAGTTACGGCAAACTTAAAAGTTAGCCTACAAATTACCTGGCTGTCTTGGCCTCTTATTAATGTCCCTCTCTGCTTTTGTGTATGTTATTTTTATGTGTAAAATATATCTCTATTCTTCCAATAGCCTGGACTATCATTTGCAAGTAAATTGAAGAAATTTCATTATAGCTTATAAAAAATCACGTTTTTAGCTCATATAAAAATGGATTGAAATATTGGCACAAAAATGGGGTTTGGGGTCAAAGCCATTCAATCAAGAACCATTAAAAAATAACACGGTTGGACCATCTCAAGAAGAAATTGCCTATAAATTAAATGTACAATCCCAGGTATCCTGTATGAACGATAATGGTTGCATATCATTTCAAAATTCTTCCACACCTGTTGAGAAAATTATTCAAAACAAGACGGTTCTCAAACCAAAAGTGTCGTCTAGATGCATGATCACTTGCTTTATGATAAAAATTTGGCATTGATGATAAGAAGTAGAGCAAAAGCACTGGAGAGAAGTGTTATGATTTGTAGCCTGAAGTGCATTTCAAAAAGGTAAAACAAGTAAAGGTTAACTAAAATATCTTAAAAATATGCAAATTAGCTAATTAAAATGCATAAATATGCAGTTAATGCAGCCGAAATCAACACATATTGTGGCACCTCACTCTATCACCCCACCAAATTTGAAGTAAATCGGGCATAGCGTTTAAACTACAAAGCATTTTGAACCAAAATGTCTGAAAAATATGCAAATAAGCTAATTCATGAGTATGCAAATAATGCAACCAAAATTTGCACGATATTGTGGCACCTCACTTTATCATCCTACCAAGTTTGAAGTAAATCATCGGTCACAGCATTTGGTCAACAGAGCATTATAAAAAAAGGTTAACTGAAATGTCTGAAAAATATGCAAATATGCTAATTAAAATTCATGAAAATGCAAATAATGCAGCCAAAAGCACACGCATCTCACTCTACCACCCTACTAAGTTTGAAGTAAATCAGGCATAGCGTTTAGCCAGCAGAGCATTTTATAAAAGGTTAATTGAAATGTCTGAAAAATATGCAAATAAGCTAATTAAAATTCATGAATATGCAAATAATGCAGCCAAAAGCTACGCATGATATTGCGGCACATTACTCTTTATCATCATATCAAGTTAAAAGAAAATCGGGCATAGCATTTAGCCAGCAGAGCATTTTAAAAGTGAACCGAAATGTCTGAACAATATGCAAATAAGCCAATTAAAATTCATGAATATGCAAATATTACAGCCAAAAGCTACACACCTCACTCTACCACCCTACCAGTTGAAGTAAATCGGGCCCATAGCGTTTTTTTTAGCCAGCAGAGCATTATAAAAAGGTTAATTGAATGTCTGAACAATAATGGCAAATAAGCTAATTTACAAATTCATGAAGGATTGTCAAAAATATATGCAAACACATAAAGCTTTACACATGATATTGTGGCACCTTACTCTATCACCCTATCAAGTAAATCGGGCATAGCGTTTAGCCAGCAGAACATTTTAAAAAGGTTAACCAAGTCATACGGACGGACACACATACAGACACACAGAATTTGGACTAGTATGTGCCTCCATGAACATTCGTTCAGGCGACACAAAAATTAGTTTGCAATTTTCTGAGAGCAGGAGCAAGCTGTCCCCCATATAATTTGGTGGTGACTTCTGGTATCATAAATCATACAAGTCAGCTTTAGCTACAGTGACACACGCAAGCAGTCATTGAACTTTGAACTGGAAATGAAAATGTTGTAAGTTTGTACTGGAAATTGACATGTTTTTTGTATCCTATCTTATTTGTTATTTCTATTGTGTTATTGTACAGGGCACATTGTAAGGTGCATTGTAAAATATATTTAACATGTACAGAATGGATATACAGTGTTATTGTCCACCTTGCCTAAAAATGTTAATTGACAAAGCGTGTGTATTCTGTTGGTATATTGGTCTCGCTTGCTAAAATGCTTGCCTTCCTTTGGCCGTTTGCTTTTGAAGTTGTTATATTTATATAATCATGATCAAATTCTTACTGAGTATTTTGCTTGTGCAAAAGCTAAATAATTTTGTCCATTATAAAATTGTAACAGCCCTTTTGAAGAATAAAAAACATGCACAATCGTAACAACAGATACTGGCACCAGTTCATAAACCTGAGCTTTATTTGAAATATTTTGATTGCATTATCTTTTTCTGCTTGAATATCTCTACACGCCACCCAGCTTTTATAAAATTGTCCAATTTTAATCTTACCACCAGCTCATAGCCAGGTGTTAAGATTTACCATATTTAGTAAAAGTGTTTCAAAATTTGCTAATCCTCTTAATTACTATATTTTTGGGCACCACCATATTTGGTATTCACTTGGTCACATTTTGGGAGTCCTTAATAAATATTAATGAACATGTGTGCAAATTTGAATGGCTTGACCTATCAAATGAACTTGTGTGAATCTGCTCATTAATATTCATCAGATTTCTTGTTTCTTCTGCAAAATCGGTAAGAGTCACCCAGAGGGTTTTTGTGTGTGAGCGTATATGAACTATTTTAGAGGTTGAATTTTTCAAATCACACAGTTTCCACAAATTATTGCAGAAAAATCAGTCGATCAAACGGTGCAGGATATCAAGAGCAAGGTGTGACATTTATTGTTCACACTCGCTTTTGTAAGTATGCAAAAATATGCTATTATAATTGATAAGACATGAGATTGTTATAAATATTTTGATGATTACAGTGCTGGGTCATTCAATAACACATGTGATGATTTTTTTGGGTTATAAAAAAATTCTTTAAGTATATCACATATACCTGAAAATTTCTTGACAAAGTTTCAGTAACTTCCAATTTGCTAGAACATTATTTTAGAAAGTACGCCTACCTATTTTTGGATTATAATTCCATGGTTCATAACACCCATGGTTAGTTAATGTTAATTCTATACATATAAAATACTCAGTTCTGAGTCCTTGATCATAGCTTTGTTTTTTCACATTCCCATTGACCCATTCTCATTCTTCCCAGTATCAAAATATTTCAAATTGCTTCTTACAAAAGATCAAAATCAACGTGAAAATGATTTTGAAAAAGGATCAAAGACCATTGATGTCCAACTTGTAGCCTGCCTGCATGGTTTAAACTCACTTTAAGCTGATGGAAGAAAGTACCAAACATTTAAACAGCAGCAGTGACTTTCAGCTATTGCACATTGTATGAATTTGTTTGTGTGTCTGTCTGTGTTCCAAATTGAGTACTAGTAGACCGCCGTTGTTAAAATATTTTATATGTAAAATTGCTTGCTGTTTGTTTACAAGCGAATGTTCAAAATTAAAAATGCTTTTTGCTGTGTATGTGTGTGTAAGTTAACTGCATTGCTGAATACACCTTGGGGTTTAATTTAACCCCCTCTGCTCTACCGGGTGATTTGAATGGTTTTTCATTGGGTTACAATTTGAATTAAGCCAATCGGAGACATGGTATGAAGATATATATGTATATGAGGTGTATTTTGATTGGTTACTCAGAGGTCGTATCATGTTATATCATGTAATGAGCCAATCAGAGATACTTTAAAGGAGAACCCGTACAACGAATAATATTATACAATATATTCCATAAAATAATTATTGACCACATATAGAGTGGTTTCATCGAAAAACTAAATTATTATAACCATAAAAATGACTTCAAACCATCCAGTCTGACCATGCGCTATTTAAAAACCGCGCTCGTGTAAAACGTGTTATGCAATACGGCCAGCACGTTTGCGTCATACATGCCATAGGAAATACACATTATGAAAGTGTCACCGGTGAAGGTGTATGACGCTACTGTGCCGTCCGTATCGCATGACACGTATACCTATCCAATATGCAGTAGCGCGAATTTCAAATAGCGCATGGTCAGACAAAATCTTTTTAATTAATTTTTATGGTTAGTATATTTCCGTTTTTCCATGAAACCACTCGATGTGTGTTCAATAATTATTTTATAGCATATATTATATAAATTATTCTTAGTACAGGTTCTTTAAGAAAGGTGGTAGACCTTAGGGGTTAATGTTTACTTGGACTAATTGATGTATTGATGCTACTGACTGTTCATGGTTTATGTATGTGTACCTTAAAGGGATAAGCGGTGATAAAAAACATTATAAAAAATGCATGTGCTGGTATCTTTGTTACTGGCATGCATGTGCTAACATAACCAGCAAATGGCTGGCTTGAAATCAGTGCATTAGTGACAAAACAGTACATTTTTATATGACACCAGACTTTCTATGGATGCATAATAAGTCAGACTTAATATATCAAAAAGTCTTTTCCTTACTCCCTCTGCTCCCCAAGATTTTTGAAGTATGATATTGTGCACCATGACCTGTAAAGTTTGACCTCAACGTGTGTACGACAGGTGTTTCCGTAAATTAGGGTACCAACTTGTGACATTTTGAGAGAAAAAAGGATAACAAAAATTTAAGGAGGATCTCAATTTCTTGAACAAATATATGATAATACCATTCCTTATTAAATAACAATCAAATTAGTCAAAGTACTTTTAAAAACTTAAAAAAAACCTTGCAATGCGCTTTAGCATGTCAACTTACATTCGGTTTCTCAGAACAAACCATTGGTTCCCATAGTAAACATGAAAAGTGGGACACCAAAATTTTGGGTATTGTTTACACAGGGAATCAATGACTTGCATCGATTATAAATGATCAGCTAGTTACCAAAACAGTCAGATTCATTATGTTACAAAAGCTTTACGTGTTTGCTTTATAATAAATCAGAACAATATAACATATATTTTCAAGGTCTTGATGCACATTAAAACCAAGAACACATTGTTTAGGCCTTTTATTTCATATCACAGACTTTGTGTCCTATTTACACGGGAAATGACACCTTTAATTTATGCATAAAATTAAAAGTTAATGAGTTGAATGTTTCATATTATATAATCTGAAAATTAGATGCCAATGCTGTAATTTAAAATGGAATTTATAAGTTTGAATACATATCTTCATTGTTAAATTTAAATGAACAAAATGTCACATAGTAAACGGGACACCAAAATCTACTGGTACCCTCATTTACGGAAACACCTGTACATACATTGATCTTGTTTATTCTGTACATATGTGGGTAAATGTTTCATATAGAAGTCCAAAGGATGCAAATGAATGGCAATACCTCTATATAAAACATCTAACCTGGTGTGTACCCCAAAAGGCTGCTCTTTTATGTACATTTTGAGTTGCTATCACTGCATGTCAATATACAAGCAATGGTGTGACAAATTTTTCAAATACTTCATCATTTGGTGATTTTTTTTCATATGTTAAAAATGTTTAATGGAATTGTACACACTTATCTCTGATTAATAAGCTAATATAATAAAATTTCCACATTTGTTATTCTCTCAAATTATCACTACTTATCCCTTTAAGGACACAATGTTGAATGCATGATGCATTCATTTTAATACATTTGATTGTGCAAAATACCAATAAATGTAGTGGTGTAATTCAGGCCATGGGATTCATTTACCAGCAATATTGTAACGATACTACTGTTGTGCCATCTTTGGCTACAGACGTTACAACAGTGCTATATGTAATTGACTTACAATCATGCTAGTGCACTGCAGGCCCAAGTTTTCTTGAGTTAATTCATAAAAGATTATATTACATGTATGTTACTGTGGACATCTTCCATTTGGTAATGTTTATCTACAATTTGGACATATGTAAGTTGGTATTGTTGAATATGTATTTCTACACCATAATTTCACCTTAATAAGTCGAGTGTTTTGGTTGGCACATTTCCTTCAGTGGTGGAAGACACAGTCTGCCTTGTAGAAAGTGTGCTGACCAGAAGAACTTGTCAAACTTCAATCAAGGTTTACACAAATACTTATCCACTAACTCCAAAATGGACAGTTGCTGTAGCTTGTTCATAAAAACATGGATAGTGGCAGCACTTAGACTGCATTTTCTGGCGGGGGTGGGGTGTGGGTGTGATTTTTTTGGGGAGAGGGGAAAAACTTAAATTCTGGGGGTGGAACTTAAAAAAATGTTGAGTTTTTTAACAAATTTTGTCTCAAATTTGCTGATATTTGCCCCAATTTGGTGATTTTTGGCCCCAAATCGCTGATTTTTTGCAAAAGATCTTGACCGTTTTTCTCTTGGGGGTGCCCCTTTCCCCCTGCCGGTACTGCCACTGAACATGGAATATGACCTCTGATTAACATTTGTTCATCACAGAATGCCAAGTTAGTGTTCTTCGTTCTTGTCCATTTCTGGAAAATTTGACGAATCAGCCCATTTGTATTGTATATTTCCAAGAACAAATTGTTACCTTGTATATTTCCCCCTTGTTTATATATTTTACTGACAGTACAAGCAAGCCAGTTTTCCACATGAGAGAATTAGTGCATTGGAATTATTTTTTTTTGCTTGGAAGTATAAATATATTTAAACTGTCCAGTTCAAAGTAATTTGTGTTTGTTCAACAATTCTAAGCATTAAAACTTTTAATAATGTACTAGTTCTGTCATGGTATTGTTTAAGATATTGTTTGTTTTTTACAGCAAATCCCAAAGGCTGGTTGGTTGAATATTTATTACATGCTCTGAAGCAAAGAAACTATTAGATGCTGCTTGTTGTATGATGTCTGTAGTACAGTCTATGTTATGTAAAGAGAGATCATAGTAAATGCCAAAACTTCAAATATTTTGTTGTGTGTAGTTTTTTTTTGGAATTGTCTGTGTCCTTAGTTTTTCTACAACACAAGTGTTGAAAAAAAAAACCTATGCGTGTTTGGCCGGACTCAAACCGGCAATCCCGTTTTATCAGCACAATGCTCTTGCTCACGCCGTGCTGGTAATATGGAGGTTGCCAGTTCGAGTCCGGCCAAGCGCATGTTTGTTTTTTTCAACACTTGTGTGCGCTGGCTATTTCCAGGAAGATTTAGATAATTATTGAATGGCTTTTTTCGTATGATACAAGAATATATTGCACAAGCTAGAAAAATATTGTAAGAGTCGAAGACAAGTACAATATTATTCTAGCGAGTGCAATATATTCTTGTATCATACGAAAAAAAGCCATTCAATATTAGGCTGACTCAAACTGAACCTTGCGTTCACAATGTTGTAGTCCAACTGGCGAACTCACTAAAATGCCCGGATGTGATACAATATTAAAAAGAATATTGTATTGCATCTGGGACCTGTACAATACAAAGATTTCTTTACACCACTTGGAAGCCTGATATAAATAATAATAAATATTCAACTTTGAATATTGTGTTGCAATCCTTGGTGGCCACAACTATTTCACATAAACGGAGGAGCCCTATACACCACGCCAACTGATGTCCTTGACACCAAGAAAATACAGACATAAGGACACACTGCAATTGTTTTTGATTTATTAAGAAGTAGCAACTTACATTCACTACACCCAATGTACCCAAATCTACACTCTTGCACCGAATACTGTCTGAATCCAGTGGAATGGTTAAGAACCAAATGCCATGCAACTATTTTAAAGTCTGCATCCACATTTTTATCTTTAAAATGAATCTCTCACAAACCAATTCTTATCCCTGCACATTCCTATCTTCACTTGGAGATATTTGAAACAAATTCTGATGGAATGGTTAGGAAACAAATGCAATGTAACTATTTAAATGTCTGCATCCAAATTTTTATCTTTAAAATGAATGTGAATCTCTCTAATTCATTCTTTTCCTTGCACATTCCAATCTTTACTTGGAGATATTTGAACAAACTTATATTCATCACCCTGTGCATTTTCAAAACCATCTAATATAATAAATAAAAAAAGGTCCGATGACAAAACCACCTATGTGCAGGAGATTAAAAACTACCAAAATAATCATTAATATGATGACACTGCCAAGAAGGAAGTTTTGTCACTGAACTCCATTTACTACTTATCGAGGGTCCGCTGCATTAACATATAACCATTTTTACTGAATAGGCGATCTTAGACTTGGTATCCAAAATTATCACAAAAAATGTGAGTGCTTAAGTAAAAACGAAGATGTTACTCCATCCCCATTCAAGTCAATTAGCAAGCTCCTTAAAAGGCACTATCAGTGAGTTTCTTTATCAGGATATAATCAAATTGATGAAAATCAGGTTTTGACGTTTTTGTGATAATAAACGATGTAAATGGTAAAGCTAGAAACAATCTCATACAGCCCAAATCTGCTATTTTTATGATATTGAGAGTTTGTCTGTACGGGCTTTCAGAAAGGTAGTCAAATTCAGAAGCAATGCATGCGCATCTACACAATCGTAAACAGTCGACACTCGTGCTCAGTTACATTATCCAGGAATATTTGTGATGTTTTTGGATAGACATGGCCTACTTGGATTAAATTACTTCCTTTTGATATAATTTATCAATTTATGAAGCAGATAGGCATGTAAAAATGGGCAGAAAATCACTGATCGTGACTTTAAAGGTCCGTGTTCCGATCGTCTTTGGGACCCCTTGATTACCCAGAAGTAGTATTGATTTTGATATCAGATGAAAGGCTGTATTTTTCTCATTGTCGTCCTGAAATTTGAGCCCTCAAATCCATTTCATGGAAAGACTTCCATATGTACCCCCCTCGTATATATTTACATGATACAAAATTTATTTTAATTTTGGCCTTGCTTGATAAAAAACGGAACAAACAGCTAAAATAATAACATTTTATGTTGCATGTAAATATATGAGAGGGGGGTACATATGGAAGTCTTGCCCCATTTCATTCCCAAGATATAAACAAAAAATACATCGGTCCTCGGACCGCTTGTGTCGCCTGCCGTCCCGGTTTGTGAATAATAGGCCTCACATGACCTTTGACCTTGATCTTTGACCTCATAAACAAATGAGGGTTTGCATGTAAACACCATAAACCAAGTTTGGTTCCAATTGAACTTTTCAGGCGAGGTCGATTTTACATTTGCAGCCTATTTTACACTTGACCGCCACTGACCTTTGACCTTGTAAATGTGACCTTTGACCTCATCACCAAATGGGGGATGCCCAGCTGCACATGTGACAGAAGTTTGGTTTAAATCCATCAATGTATGTGGATATTACAGGCAAATGTTAACCCTTTTTTCACAACAGACATCAACAACAACAACAGACATCAACTACAGTGGACAAAGTAATCCCTATGTGTCTTCCTGCCTCAAGGCAGGCGACACAAAAACTGCCGTTTGAGTGGTTAACCATCAATATTAGCACAGTATTGAATAGGGTGTTGCACTATGCATTATCGCGTCTAGCATCAAAACTGCAAGTCTGTTTCCCACGGTACTTGGAGTGTATGTGCAAGTGCCAGGCTCTCATATCAAGTAGAGAACACAATACACATAGATCGGAACAAGCACCTTTAAGGTCCACATGCTCAGTAATACATTGGGTAGGTGACCCGATCGAGAACCTCGTCCCCCCACTTATATTGTGATTTTGTTCATATTTTTCACATTTTTGCTTCTATCTAAATGGTAGGGCCGATTTCACTCATGTTTTGGGGAGTCCAAGTGTGTGAAAATATCGGATCCAAATTAATTGGTCTCGCTATGAGTTTTAAAATATTGGGCTTGACTGCATCTCGCCCAATATTTTTGCAACTCATAGCTCGACCAATTAATTTGGGCTTAATCGATCCAATTTAATATCAAAATTTGTAGTTGGATATTTTGGCGATATGTTTCCATGTGAGGGAGAAAACACCATGCAAAATTGCGGGCCATGGTTGGGTCACCCACCTTCAAGTGGGAAGTTTTTAAAATAGGCCAAAATGACCCCTCGAAGGGAGTTTTGAAAATACACATAGGTCCCCCTAGTGACAATGTTTTTCATAAACAAGTGAACACTTATTTCATACTTTGCATAAAATAACCATTAAAATTCTCCTCTCTTCAACAACTAAATAAAAATATATGGAATTTGTGAAAATACCTGATTTTGTGATTGTACTAAACATATGAAGCATATTTCATTGCTTCAAAATAATCAACATTTGCTTACATAAGTTATTTTTGTTTAAAAGCAGCATAAGATACATGGTTTAAAGTACAATACAAAGGGAGAATACAGTGGTAAAAAACATAAGGTACTCGAGGGGAACACTACAAAAATATATATCTTAAGTATCAACCCTAACCTCATGACCTAAGACTGTTAACTTATACTTTTTAATAAAGAATTACCGATTTTTTTTGACAATTTTTTTTAATTGCTTATTCTGTACTGAAAAATATCCAAAGCTAACGCAAATAATAATTTTTTTTAATACATTTGGGCCTGCATGATGTTTCATACATACATTTAAGAACTGACAAAATCTTGAGTGAAATGCCTGCTTTGCTCCGGGATAATTCTGTACACATTAGGAGATACTGGATTAGGCCTATGCATAATTATAATAAACAACTCCGATATTTTCAGAAATGGTGAATACAAAGCCAAGTAGTATTTGGAATATCACTCTATATCCCCATTTTCCCTACTGTGTCAAATGAAGTGTGAGGTTTGGGTTGCCAAACCAGTGAGTTGTGGGCACTGCTCAAAGGCCTGACTCAGAAATTCCCCGAGGAGGACGCACTCCCCCAATTTTAAACAATTATGTTTTGTTGCATAACGTAATGCATTGTGTCCATATACTAATCAACTGTGTGGAAAAACCAAGTCGTCAACTGAAGTCCTTCATATCGAAAATCCCATCTTTGTTTATAATTCAGATCGATTTTTGTTATACAAACGGTATCACTTACACTACTGTCATATTGTTTACCTGCATTCAAAATTACAAATCTGACGCATCTAACTTTGGTAGTAAGCATTTTTTTACTATCATTCTAGATGACTAATTTTTTAATTACTACCCAAAAAAGTTGTATTTGAAATCCTCTGAAGTCCAGCCTTTAAATTGATGCTTGCCACCAGAGATATGTCAAAAGTATTTCATTACCAGGGTTATAGGCTGCCAGGGCTCTCGAGTGCAGTTGTAATTCTTAAATTTACTACAACTCATGGCACTTATGAAAAAACTGAGTTATTTGCCAATTTATGTGGTAATTTTTCATTGCACTGAGGTAAAGTGCTGGCCAGCAACCTCGCAAATGACCACCTGTGCCGGCGGGTGGGAGAAGTGCTGGCACCGACCGGCATAGCTATATCCCTGTTTACATACTGCGTTTAAGGTATAAAGATCACTGCAGAGAAGGAATATACATGGCAGGCCTTGAAACACTTGCTTAAAGCTAAGCTGGATGGGGGATCAAAATACCCCAACCAGGCCGGTCGTTTTGCCGCCGACAGCCCAAATTCACTAAAGGCATCTATTTTTATTTTTATTCAACGGCCAATGCAACTCAGCCAAGTTTTGCGTTTCAGTGCATCTCGGCCGTTTTTTTCCCGGCACAGGAATAAGTACGTAAAGTCATACGGCCCAGAAGGCACGCAAAAACATCAACGCCATTTTCCAGAAGAACGGCCCAAATGCACCGAAAAACAGCGCGTCATTTTCCCGGAATACGGACCCGCGATGCAACGAAACCACCGCGCCATTTACCCGGAAGAAGTCCCAGATGCAACGAGAACATCTCGTGAAAGGCAATAAAACAGGGTCAAAAAATAAATACATAAATAAATACTGATGCGTACTGCAACACTGATCTGCATGGAAATTTGTACTTATAGTTCGCGCAGTCGTAGAATTGGCGCTATGACGCTACATCATAGTCGTGCGTGGCGCTATTATGCTACGTTATGCTCCGGGTTATGTCCTGATACGTTTATAGCATAATTAACCCATAGCTTATCTAAAATGGTGGCGCTATCACCATCGAAATCTGAAAAAATTGGTCTATGGGCATTTGTCCAGTTGTCACCCCCTGATGAAAGCATTTGCGGCCTTCTGGCCGGGACAAACCGTCCGCAAGTGCGTGACAAGCATCGCAACATTTCCAGTCCATAACGGCCCAGATGCACTAAACCCTCGCGTCAGTTTCCCCAAAACGCCCAGATTCAACGAAAAACATCGCGTCATTTTTTACTTTCCGGGGAAGACGCCCCAGTGGCAACGAAAAACATCGCGTCATTTTCCGGTAAGAACAGGCCCAGAATGTCAATAAGCCAATGAGAGTCATTGGCGCGACCAAAAATAGTTAAGTTTACGCCCAGATGCAACGACAGCATTTTCCGATGACCGTCACCTACCACGTTGTCGTTGCCTCTTCTCATTTTCCTCTCGGCCGCGTTAGGGTTTAGTCTGTTGACAGAAGCTCTCATCTAAAGGTTTATGCCAGCGTTTATCCCGAGTGTTTCCTTGATGAGGGAAATTTGCCAAAGTGACAATCTTGTTCCCAGAAGGGAATATGTGCATATTTTTTATCTTAAGTTGTTTTTTGGTGTAAGCAAGCTGAAAGGAAAATGCCAATGGCAGTGCCACCTGCCACTTTGTCCCTATGGGAACAAAGACATACCGTTATCATATCTCCAGTCCTTAAAATTCAAACCCCAATGGCAATGGGTTTTACCTTGCCACTGTTTTCTTAACTTACTTTGCACCATGATTAATCCCAACACTAATCTTGGCAGTAATCAGAGCATCTTGCTACTCTCAATGTTCTCACTTTTCTCCAAACCAATGGGAAATCTCACAATTATGATGTATATGGATTGGTCATAGATTTCCCCGGCTGTTCCAAAGATGGCCAATGCAGCAACCACATTGCACCAGCTGTCTACAATAGTCCAAGGACATCTTGTCACAGTAATAATAGTATTTTTCTTTGGAATTAACATGGCAAGCATAACATGTACCCTTAACCTCAAATACTGCAACATCAAAAATTAATCTTTTGGATGTTACTCATCATTCTCAAGACTGACCGCATTGCGCAATAAAGGGGTTAAACCCTTAATCTACAGTGCCTGGCACTTAAATCTCATGACAGATTGAACATATGCCAACAAGGTGCATCAAACAACAATGCATGTCAATATTATCATAATGCGAATTGGCCAATATGCAGAACGGATTCTATTGTCCTTTTCTGCATTGGACGCCTTACGCAACAACCTGGAGTAGACTGCCCACATTATAATTTCCGCCTTTAAGTGATGGCTTGCCAACCCAGAGAGCTGTCAAAGTATGTGTCCATTACCAGGGTATAGGCTAGCTAGGCTACTCCGAGTGCCAGTTGTGAAATCTTAAAAATTTACTACAACTCATGGCGACTTAATGAAAAAACTGAGTTTATTCGCCAATTTTAATATGTTGTAATTTTTCAGTTCACACTGAGGTTAAAGTGCTGGCCAGCACACCTCCAAGACCCACCTGTGCCGGTCGGTGGGAAATGCTGGCCACCGACCGGCCATACTATATCCTGGTTATTACATACTGCTGTTTTAAGGTTATAAAATCACTGCAGAAAATGGAATATCATGGCCTGTGCCTGAAACACTTGCTTAAGCTAAGGCCTGATTGGGGAATCAACCTTACCCCTGACCCAGGACCACCGGTGTTTGGCCGGCGCGACAGCCAAGGCAACGAAAGGCACTCTATTTTTATTTTACGGCCCAATGCAACGAGAGCCAAAGTTTGCTTTTCATTTGCAAATCTCGGCCGTTTTTCCCGCACAGGTAATTAATAGCGTAAAGTCAATAACGGCCCAGATGCAACGAAAAACATCACGCCATTTTCCTTCCCGGAAGAACAGGCCCAAAGCAATGAAAAGCCTCGCGGCATTTTCCCGGAAGACGCCCAGATGCAACGAAAACATCGCGCCATTTACCGGAAAGACGTCCCAGAATGCAACGAGAAACATTCGCGTGAAAATGCAATAAAAAACAGGGTAAATAAATAAATAAATAAATATAATGGATGCGTACTGCACACTAATCTTTGCATGAAATTTGTATCTTATAGTTCGCCAGTCCCGTAGTGGCGCTATTTTACGCTACATCTAGTCGTGCGGCCTATTATGCTACGTCATGCTCCGGGTTTACGTCATGAAATACGTTTATGCATATTAACCCAATAGCTTATCGAAAATGGGTGGCGCTATCACCATCGATCGAAATTGTCTATGGGCCATTTGTACAGTGTCACCCGCCTGATGAAAAGCATTGCGCCTTCCTGCGGGCCAAACCGTCCAAAAAAAGGGGCAGTGAAAAGCATCGCATCAGTTCCAGGCACTAACGGGCCCATATGCACGAAAACATCGCTTCAATTTTCCCAGAAGACGGCCCAGATGCAACGAAAAACATCGCGTCATTTTCCTGGAAGACGGCCCAGGTGCAAACAAAAACATCGCGCGCCATTTTCCGTAGACGGCCCAGATGCATAGAGCCAATGAGAGTCATTTGCCCGCCAAATAAATATTTGTTGACGGCCCAGATGCACCGAAAGCAGTTTCCCGACCTTAACCGGAACCGGGCATACCAACCACGTTTTTCGTTGCCTCTCATTTCCTCTCGGGGCCGCGTTAGGGTTATAAGGCTGTTGACAAGAAGCTCTCATCTAAAAGTTACTTACTGGCTGCCAGCGTTTATCCCGAGTGTTTCCAGTGATGAGGGAAAGTTGTGCCAAAGTGGACAATTCTTGTTCCCAGAAGGGAATATTTGCATACTTTTTGACTCTTAAGTTGTTTTTTGGTGTAAGCAAAGCTGAAATGGAAAATGCCAACTGGCAGTGCCACTGCCCACTTTGTCCCAATGGGAAAAAGACAAGACAGTTAATCATATCGCCAGTCCGTAAAATTAAAACAAATGGCAATGGGTTTACTTGACATATCTGTTTCCTTAACTTAGTTACTTTGCAACCATGATTAAGAACAATCACTCGCTTGCAGTATAATCAGAGCATCTGCTACAATCTCACTTTTCTCCAACCAATGGGAACTTTCACACCAATTATGATGTATATGGATTGGTCATAAGATTTCCCCGGCTTCAAAGATGGCCAAATGCAGCACCATTCACCACTGTATACAAAGTAGTCACGGACTACTCTTGTCACAGTAAGATTAATAGTATTTTCTTTGGAAATTAACATGCAAGCATAACATGTACCCTTAAACTCAAATACTGGCAAAATCAAAAATTAATCCTGTTTGGATGTTACCTCAGCATTCTCAAGACTGACAGCTTGCGAATAAAGGGGTTAACCCTTAGATCTACAGTGCCTGGAATTAAATCTCAGACAGAATTGAACATATGCCAACAAAGAGTGCATCAAGCAAGTGCATGTCAATATTATCATGAAGTGCGATTGGCCAATTATGCAGAACGGATCGTGTGTACTTTTCTGCATTGTACGCTCTTACACAACACCTGGAGTATGGACTGCCCAACATTTAATTTCAGCAACTATAGTGTGTCACCAAGCTTGGCAGGTGAAGACACAAGTTACTGGGTACTGGCACTTGTGCTAGTTCTTTAACTTAGAGGGTACCTTAGCATTCTTGCAAATGCCTTTGACCAAACAAGCAATGTAAAAGATGCATAGAATGGATAGGTGAATGTAACTTACATAAGAGTTAGTCTGTCATTGATTCCATTCATCTTTACATAAATTTGCCTGAACTTAATGCACCAGTCAAGTATTTCCACCACCCCAAATGGCAGCTCCAAACTGAGGCTTCCAAGACACTGCTACATACTCCACCATATGGAGTACAAAAAATGATGACTGCATTACACACCCAGCATAAGCAGCTCTTAAAATAGTGCAAAATCATCTATCGTACAAAGACGCAGGAAAACCTCCACAATTCATGACCCATCAGTGGCAATTTTAACAAAAATATCACTTCATGCTGAACCCTTTTGGGTACTGTATAAGGGGAAATTTTCGTGAGGTTTTTATTTTCGTGAATGAGCATAAAACTGCGAAAATAAAAACTCACGAAAATAACTTTTTCCAATAGGTTTGTATTGCATTGATATCAATACCGTGAAATTAAATTCTCGCGCATTTGACAAAATTGATAAAATCGCGAAAATATCTGTACGCGGAAATTTCCACTTATACAGTATGTTAAAAAGTTACTTCTCTGAAATCTTCTGTAACATTCCTCACCAAATTTATTTCACAAATTTTGGGATAGGGAAGTGGGGGAAATATGTGATTGGTGCATTAATGGGAGAACCAACCACAACAGTGGCAAGATTGCTCTTACATACTGCAAGAAGATACATAATTTTTTCACCAGTTAATTAAAAAAGTATAATATCACTGAGTCCAACACAGTACTTTCCCTTGAATGGTCTTTTAGACCTATATATGTTATGGTGTACATGCAATAAAAAAACACTTGGTTTGATCAAGCTAAAATATGTTCTGTCTGGTTGTCTTTGGTGACCAACTGTACCAGGCTTCCTGTACTAGGCCTGTCTTGTCCCTCGGCCCATTTGTGCAGCAATCTGAAAGAACAAAAACAAAAGAACACAAAAATATTAGCCATTGCATATGCAATGATAAGAAGTACAGCTTTTGACCCTAATTGTCTATTTTTTTAGCAGTGGCAACACATTTAGTCCACTCAATCTATGGTATAACCTGAACAAAATTGCTACAGAAGGTTTTCTTGCTGTAACTTGTTGTACAAACCCTCCCGAACAACATATCAAAAAGGTAGAAAAAAAGGAAGCATGGCAAGACATGCTAATTTGCATAAAACCTATATGCCATTTTTGCCTATATTTTGGTTATTGTACAATATATTAAAGAGGGACGACCCGATTTAAGTAAATAAATTTTTCATCTTGATAGAATGTTCTTCACCCCTAAACCCCATCTGTAGAGTTTTGTGCTGATATTTCAACCCGTTTTCATGTGAGAGCTAAAAACATGATTTTCTTAGCCCTACATATGTGTAAAAATTAATATCGGTCGACCAAAATGCGGTACATTTTCGCTCATAACTTCCAAACCAAATATCCTTCAGCCCTAAGATTTCACAAGGGTAAATGAGACTAGAATTTCGCGGTTCTTCGCTTTCGCGCTCGCTTATATTCAGATATAAGCTGGGGCCCGCTAATGACCTTACCTTGGCCACATGACCTTTGACCTCTAAATCAAAATATGAGGGAATCCCATGGTGCACCTATTGCAGAAGTTTGGTTCCAATTGAACTTAACTTTTCAATTGAGGTCAATTTTTAAATAAAACTTAACATTTTAGTGACACACACACACATACATCCACACATACACACGCACAACGGATTGCTAAGTGGTCCTCCAGCTAAAGCTGGCGGCCCACAAAAATAGTAGCTTTCTTCAAATACCAAAATATTGACCACTTCCGGTAAAATCTTGGAGTATGGGGACGATGCTATTAGCGATCAGACCACAGCCCTTTAACTCTTGAGTCTTTCTTGCTGTCTAACATAGGATCCGAGGTACTTGAAGTCTAACCTTTTTGAGTTGGGTACCGTGTGTAGTGCAGATAGGTTGATGATTCTCTTCCTCATTGACGGTCATTATTCATTCCGTCACTTTGGTCATTTCTATGTAAGGCTTACTTTATCTGCATTCATTCTCAAAGTAATGCTATTGATATAGATGTGGTGCATCACCTACATATCCCCTGTTGCGCTGCGAGTCAAAGTCCGTGAGATGCTGACTTTGGTGACGTCTGAATGCTTGACCCCCCTTTTTGTGTTGCTGTCCCTACCTATTACCCAGCTAGTAACCAAATGCCCCCTTTTTAAAAATTTTCACATACCAATGACACCATTTTCTTCTTCTTTTCCTGCTATCCACTTTTATCACACTTTGCATAAAATTATCCACTTGTAACCTTCGCTAGCAGCGCCAGGGTTATAGTCATACGCACGAGGCATAGTCCCAATTTTGTGTGTGTTTTTGTACATCAGGGGCTACATTTCTTTGTTGTATGTGACAAATTTGGTAGTGGTAGGGACAGCCTGCGCCAGGAATGTATAGAGCGATCTCCCTAAATCGGGGTGTAATTTGGCCGTTTGAGCCGTTTTTACGCAGAAATTTTGTTGCCGAAATGTCATCGGCGTTTGTGTGCATTTCCAATGGTGATGGCAAGGCATGCCATTGAGGCAAAGGATTTGTGTAGTGTGAAACTCTATGCTCAAAGTAAAAGGCCTTCTTGATCATCTGGTATATGTCTTTAGTTAAACATTTCACTAATTAGCCTTGAAAGTTTTACTACCAAGTTTTAGCACTTTAGTTAGGCATGTTGACCTACTAACAGTCCATGGTCACACTCACCTAAACCTCTCCCGTTCTGGAAGAGGGAATATTTGACAACTATTTTTAAAACCTCTATATTTTAAAATTTCAAGTAGGACTTCTTCTTAATCACCATACTATTAACTTGAAATATTATTACTTAATCATTCCATTATTTAGAACTCCATGCTTTAGGCTCATTTACGCAATCAATTTCCCCCCATTCTATGGAAAATTAAAGGGCGCAAAATTGTTATTCTGGTTTGGAAGAAGACGCATATACCAAGGACAAAATGAATTGCTCTTGATAACATATTGCTAACTTCATTTCTAGAGAGATAACAGACAAGACACCTTAATTGTTCAATACATGTAGCTGTAATCACTTGGCAAGTAAATTTTGTGTTTATTGTAAATATTATTATATTATAACTTTCATTAAGCACTTCCAATTCACAGTTGGGGTTGTCTTTGATTAACCTGGGACTGATATCTCATCCAGTAAACTTTCATTATTCCCGTGACCCTGGGATTGACGCATACTTGGTTTCAACTTTTATACTTTCAACTAGCAGGTGGTTATTTCTATATTTCAAGTCATTTTCATTCATCTTACTTAGGACTCTGATTTTAGGAGTTATTAACTGAACATACTTTAGTCAGAAAAAAGTATGTAGGACCTACCTTTTCCTCACAAACATTTGGTATACATTTAGAACATAATTTGTTTTTGAAAACATTTTTAATTTTTACACACTTTATTTTAACATCCTCCTGGTGTTAAATTGTCACAAAAACATGACATTCAGGCCCTTAGACTATGTAAATTATGTAATCTTTATTTGATTGGCAAGTAAGAATCTGTAAAAAGACAGTGCCTATATAAAATAGCCTATAAATAGAGAGGCAATTGTCTTTTGCACACTATATTTTTAATCGTTCAATATCAAGATAAACCCATAATGTCTACTACCTATTTGATTTTCACTTGATCTTGGAGATGTTGTAATGACACTGTGTGAATTTTTTTGTACCCCCAATTTGTATGTCCTGGCATAAGATAGAGCCAATGTTACCATTTCACTAAAGTCAAATCGTTTTTGTATTCCATTTTACAAAAAAGATTTCACCCGATTTTCTGTTAACATGAAGAAATCAATGAAAATTAACATATTACATTCTAACGTACCTGTGGAGAGATTAGCATCATTGAGTCATAGTGTTCCCAAAAGTTGGCCTTACATGCCCGACTCGGTTGTTGTTCACTAAACACTCGAGATTACAACAACAAATTGAACGGACAAACGCTATTTGAAAGTAAGACTGTGCCTTTTGAAGGTGATTAAGTATCATGTCACAACTATATTTGTACATGGCACAGAGGCACTTTTTCAACTTGACAAGGTTCTTGAGACAGGATGTATATACCTGCTGTATATAAGCAAGTGTTTACATGCAATCGTTGATGCCTCGTTCAAGAATTTGAACACCAATGTCAAAATTGTTGCAGGCCTATGTGCACCTTTTTTAAAAACATTTTATAATTTCATGGCAGCAATTTTATAATTTCATGGCAATTTGAACTCTGGAAAAGAGGCACTGCCTATTTACCTTCATGTTTTAACATCATTTGCCCCCTTCTTTAAGTTCAGACTCTGGATACCCATTTTATCAGAGCTTGTGTACCGAATGATCCTGTACTGTTGGGGTACATTTTTATCTGAAGGATCCGGGAAAGGACCCTATTTTTCACCTGCCAAGGCACATATACCCATCACTTTACATAGGCAGTTGACGCAATGTGTTTGAATAAATACTCTCTGATAATAAGTTGCTAAATAAGATCTCCTGATCCCGATTGCAGTCTGTCTGACAAGTCATCTAATTGCGGCCATCTTGAATAATGAACATCACTTTCCACTTTTAATCCTCAACTGCAAGTCTAAACACCACAGTCATAGCCATGGCAAAACATTCCCAAAACGAACAGAAATATGGAAATCTCTCCTAAAACTGGCATTTATGAGCTATAATACCTTTGGTCGTAATTGGGCGTATACACGTCCATGATAAGATAAATGCAAATTAGCATGTCTTCCCAGGCTTCCCCTTTTCTTCCTTTGTTGACTATGTTGTTTGGGAGATCTTTTAAACTTCTTGTTACAAGCAAGAAAACCTTCTGTAACAATTTTGTCCAGGTGCACCGGGGGGGGGGGGGGGGGGGGGGGGGGGGGGTGGGGGGGGAAAGTATGCCTGATGTTCGACTACTAGATTTTGAGGTTGCATGCTCCTGTGGAGCTCTATGGAAAAATCCCTAAATCGGCATTAATATGCCCTGATTGATTCCTCACAACCGCTTGGTGATTGCCTTCATTTTTACTACCATACGGCAGAAGACACCATTTAAATAACGTGCAATTTTGAAGAATTTGGAAAAAATGCATTTGAAATTCAATTTCCGCGCCGCCATTTCAAAAATCCCAGACTGCTGAGAATGTTATTTATTCCAATTTAGTTTTCATTCTCATGTATATGGGGTCCTAACCACCCATATTGACTCCACAGTTCCGAGCACTAACGTATACAAACGTAAACGAGACTACTGCGCTCATGCAATACAACGTAAACCCTACGTATTGACGGGATCTGGCTCCATAATGCAACCACATTTGCTCAAATTATTCCTTTCCAAGACCTGATGTGTCATAGTTGATTGCATTTTTTGTGAAGCTAACATATAAGATTCGTTTTTATGGGTGTGGCCTTTGCAGTAAACTGTTTTTCCCAGTTTATGACAGAAAAATTAACCGTATCATGAGCCTTAAAACACCATAAATCTATATACATGTACTCTTGTGCCTTTATATAGAGTGCTATTTATTCCGCGGTATGCCAAATAAATCCGACCTTTTTTCCCCCCCCCTGGTGCCTCCTATGTATGTTTCATAAATTGATGGACTCTTTTGTGATTGCTAAGGGACATGCAGGAGCTATTACCCCTGTAAACAATCAGAAACAAACATTTGTCGAGAATCTTGCATTGTAGTGTCTTCATAGAAAGCTGGTATAGCTATAAGGTATAAAAGGTCTCCAAACAGACCATTCGCGAATATAATGGTCTTCTATAGATGTGTTGAGCTTGCTTGTTTCTGACCATGTCGAGCCGCAGGGGGACGAGACCTGTCATAAACTACAAGCGAAACATATCTCTAGACTACCATTATATTCGCGAATGGTTTGTTTAGAGACCTTTATCTTACATTAAACGTCTAGCAAAGGATTAAATGGAGTTTTATCCAATTATTCGGCACCATTTTAGATACTCGTTCATAATTTTTAAATTAAAGGGACCTGGTCTACGCTTTTCTTAAAATAAACCACCCATGCCTTCCATTCGCTGTGTACGAGTCTATCACCAATAGATAATCCCAGGTTATCTACCATAGGTAATCGATCTTTGGGTCTTCAGCTGATGTAATTTGTATACTCACCTATTGAACACTAAACTAAAACCCGTGTTTTCGGCTTAAACTGTCGTCTTTGGGGTCACCATACACTCACCAAGACAAACGGAAATTGGTCCAGGTGCAAAGCAGCTGACTGTACATCCCCAATTCCTTTACCCACCCTCTTTCAGATACGAATACAATTCAGAATACACTCAGACGACACAACAGAATTTATATCATTAAATAGTGGACACGTGAAAAAGCATTGATATTTGGTGTTAATGGTGGATTGCTTCTCGCCTTAGGGCTGAATTATGGTGGTCATGTTTTTGTTAACTGCACGCAACCCATTGCACATCCTGGTGAAATTTTTGGAGTAAAGGGCATTGCCCGACCAGCCGCTGAGCACACTATATCTCCTGGTGTTCTGCATCGGTATGCCATAAGCTTCTGGTCATTATTTTCATTTATCGATGGTCGGATGACCGATCACATGTCCTCTAATTTGTGACAGAGTTGGAGCGTCTTAGGGAGACCCAACTCTGTCAGTTTGCTATAGGTATGGTCTATTTGGAATAAACTGCCGATTTCGGGATGATTAAAGTATACTTTTTTTGTCGAATGCTATTTTTAAAATGTCAATTTGTCATGGGACAGTCCCGTTGTGAATTTTCTTACCAACATCAAAAATAATACAGTACCCGTGTCTTTTGTGCAAAATACAGTAAATAAGAAGTCGCACGATAATTGGTATCCCTAACATTAATTCTAACTTTGATTCCAGAGTATTAACAGTCTTATAAATGTGGATTAATCTTTTTACTGATAAGACCCATTGACATGCATTTCTATACGGCACAAAGCGACCCCATAGCTTATGTATTTTAAATACAATCCTGCTACGACAACCTAGCCCATTGAATAACCGTACGCTGTGCCATTCAGCCTGACAGACTTTTTTTTGGGTTTTTTGTCTCGCAAAGACTCCCTTAATTACAGGAGTTGTTGCGATCATGGCAGAGTGTCCAGAATGCGTATAAGTTAAATAAATCCTTCCCCCAACATTGTAGACAGGTGTTTCTACAAACCAATTCCTATAGTCATGTTTCTTTTGTTTATACATGACCATTGTTTTTTGCGGAAGTGTCATCTACTAGCTAGATGACCATTATCTCAATAATGGTCTATCTAGCTAGCTAGAATACACTTCCGCAAAATAATGGTCATAGATCCCAAAAAGCGACAATAGATAATGATGAATGGGAAGAGGGCTAGACGTTTATTTTAAGATAATTGTGTTTGTCCCAATGAAAGTTTGTAAAATTTGCCAAATGAGTCTAACTTTTTAATAAGACCCAGGTTGAAACCAGGGTTAGTCCTACATGAGTGGAACCTTTGTCCTTCCAACATACTCTAAAAATGTGCTGTAACGGGTGAGAAATTTTCTTACGCGTTACATTACTTCACAGTATTTTGAGAAAATGTCCACTCATGTAGAACAACCGCTGTGGTATTAAATCCCGCTAAAGTTGCAACGAGAGTGCTTCACATATGAAGTGTCCCTAAAAATCGAAAGTGCTGATTTTTGCCCTGATAAAGCTTTCCATAAAACATCCCCTCTGG
>JAMKCH010001576.1:0-39374 GCA_023653785.1 Ophioderma brevispina
TTTTTCTTTGCTTTTTTTTTTGCATTTCTCCAGCGTTTCCATTGTCTATCGTCCGATTTTTCATCAATGACCCTGTTAATTTTGCTTAGGAAAAGAGATAATTTTGCCAAGGGGGTAAGCCCATTCAAAACCAGGCGTCCGTGCTGGGCGCTGACCATTTTGAATATTGCACGGAACAATTATCAGTTTGGGTGCTTATATATCACCCTATGTCAATTCGATAAAACAATCCGGCAAAATCTCAGTTGTTGGATGTTGGGCGCTATTGGGTTGTTTAAGAATTTTTTGTCTTAAGATGACGTAAACGCTTTACCCCTCTATCTATATAGAACCTCTGGATATTTGAGTCCGAGTGATATAGCATGTGGCAGGGACGGCGCCAGGGGGGGTGGCTTGGGGTGGCGGGGTGGGCGCCGCCCCCCTGAATTTTTCAAATTTATGTAAACAGGGGTTTTGCCTGGTCAAAATTAGGGTTTTTTTTAAACCAAAAAATCAGTTCAGTTTTGTACTGTTTCGTGCCCCCCTATGAAGTTTCTGTTCCGCGCCCCTCCTATGATTTTACCCTTTGGCGCCGCCCCTGGCATGTGGCATCAGTTTGTGAATTGTTTTGGTTTTTCACGCGCTAAGCGTGACGAACGTAAATCCGCGTCTCATACATATGCAGAGGATTTTTTCCAAATCAAATATGGTTGGTGCCCAAGAACCTTATAATGCAGTGGCGTATGCCGCATTTATATAAGTACTTTTGGGCACCTCGACTTTTGTTACGGACGGGACGGCCGTTTCGGCAGAATATGCGGGTCTCGGTTTATATTTTAGGTCATTGGACTGGAATAAGACCGAAAGACAATGTGGGAAAAAGGGAAATATTGGTAAATTTACTATTCAATTTTCCGCTATAAATGATTCACATTGGGTTCACTAAAAGACTTCAGTTTCTGTGATAACACTTTCAGCAGGATCGACAAATAACAATGGGCGGGAATAACCCGGAGCGCGCCCTCTCAGCTGTGGGCACTCCCCTTCAGTGAGAGTGACGCATTTTCTAGTTGGGTTTCCTTTGTGGAGCAATTCCGTGACCATAGAGAGCAAGCATCATCTCTCAGTGGATTTGTGTTCTATGAAGGTTAAAGCAATTAGCGGGGGTGGGGCCTCTCGTGAAAGTATGGGCGGAAACCAGGAAGGGGGTACCACAATTTGCGCACCCACTGCAGGTTGCACCCAGTTGAATTTAGCCAGCCTTGACGGAAGAAAGTACAGTATCACGTGCCCTTTATTCCGTCAGGCTGCTGAAATCACTGGTGCAGCCTGCAGTGTGTGCGCAAATTGTGGCTACCCCCAAGGACGGGGGGGGAATTCATAATACAGGGGTAAAAAATGTAAAAAATGCTTGGACTGCTGTAAAAAGGTTAACAAAGTTCTTGTTACAAGGATTAAAAAAGGTTATAGTTTGTGTATTTACAATTCATGGTGATGGGAGATATAACACGAAATTGTAAAATGTCAAGGTCATCACGAAGGTTTAATGTAAGCTTAAAACATTGCTCCGATTTTTTCCAAAAGGGACTCAAATTGTTCATCTTCTCCAGAGACTGCAACAAAAACATATTGCACGTCGAACTTTTTTTAATTCGGAGATCAGTAGAGGGCAATGAGGTTGACATGTTTGTCATTTATCGCGATAAACAAATTACAAATGAGAGTGTCAACTACTTTTGTTGCAATCCCTTGTGGAAGGTTAACAATTAGAGACCATTTGAAAGAAACGGTTGGCAAATTAAGATTTAACCTTTGGTGAGACCCTTGAATTTGGACGAAATTTTGTCTTATTTACCTTCGGTAACCAACTTGTAGGTAGTACAAAATATACTGTTATTTAATCCTTGTAACAAGAAGAAACACTTTGGTGACCTTTTTACAGCAATCAAGCAAGGCATTTTTCATTTTGACCCCTGTATTATGCATTTCCCCCTCCTGAATTCCGCCCACCACTTTCTCGAGGGGCACCCCCGCATAAATTGTTCATTAACCTTCATAGAAGACAAATCCAATGGAAATGATGCTCTGCTCTCAACGTCACGGAATTGCCCCAAAGGACCAAACTATCAGCTCGTTGCGTCACTATTTTGAAAACTCTCTCAAACACCGCCGGATAAAGAGCGAAATTAATGTTGCGTGAAGAGTCAACTGAAGAGACGTTCCAGTATTCTTTTTTCACCTTGTAGGCGGACCGCGAGTCCTGAGGACTATGCATTGTGTTCATGCGTTACTGCACCATCATTTATTTTAGTACTGTGCCAAGTTCTTCATGGTTACAGGTTATTCCGTTAATGTTGTAATGGGTAGCTGGGATCCTCTCTCATGGGGGACTCTAAAAATCTCTTACATCGGTGTCTGAAAACTCAAAAGTAATCATTGTCCGGTAGGTATCATAGTACGGGCTCCATAGACGACAACGCGAATTAAGCGTGAAAATAATGTCGCGTGAAGAGTTAACTGAATCGATTGGCCCTATTGTTCACCATTGTTGTTCCCGGACTGTGAGCCCCGGCGGACTAGATCTCCTGCCCACACCGGCCCACATCAAAGACCCACATGGTTCAAATATCAACAGTGTTATGATGTCATCGTAGAGTCAAAGGTCAGAAAAAGAAATACCTTTTCAAAACAACAAACAAATAATGAGCCTTGTGAACAAGGGAATCTAAATTTTATATAATAAACAGTTTTAATGCATCTTCAAATGGTTAGTTCAAGGAATTGGGACGTCCAAACAAATTACGATAAAATCAACACAATATTTAAGATTAGTTTTTTTGGGGTTCAGGGCAGCTGATCTGAGAGGCGCTCCCGTTTCTACCTATAGCAAATGTATTGCTTGGGAGCCGGAACTAAGTCTCGTTCATTTAATTTGATGTGACTACTCTATTTTAACGCCGGAATCTTTGGACTTGGGTTGCATAATGTCAAGACCCATTTTTCGTGATTTTGAGACATTTTTGCTGTCACCAGTTTGATTCTTTGCATTGGATACCATGGATTGGTTCTACGTACAGTACGATGGCTATTAACCATTGCAGTTTCACAAGGCAGTCAAGCAAGGGATATCTTTCTGGTGATCCACAAGTAGTTGTCTAGAACATGTTACACTTCCATCAAAATCCGGCGAGACTACACAGACCAGAAAATTTCCGCATGATATCGATAACTTCATGCGTTGGTTAAATGGTTCCATCAAATTTTGTCAGATAGAATTGCCGATTATATTGCTTCGACAACAAGCGAATGAGATCCTAAAACCAAAAAGGCATTTTTTGAAAGGAATATAAATGGTGTTGCGTCGTTTCGAACCCATCCATTTGGATAGAATGAAACTTTTGGCTAATTGCGGAGAAACAAAAAAAGAACCCTACATGCTACATTCTTCGATTCTGACCGGACGCCTGCGGGTTGGGGTGTGAACATAATTTAATTCATTCATTATACTTTGAAAGCGACAATATGATTCCTAATTCAATTGCATGTATGTCCAGAAGCTCTACTCAAGACTTCCAGGTTTGAATGTTAAAAGTCCCGGCGGGCGCTCCGCCCCTTTCAATTTCGGCGCGGCGTTTTTCAAGGTATCATTATCGCCTATTATTTTTCTTTCTGTGTTCGACCCCATTGTCCAGTTTCTTAAAACTAAAGAAGAAAGAAAGAAAACCCATGGGTATAATTTGGAGGGTACGTTATCTACTTTACCCTTTGTAGAAGATCTTTGTTCTGATCACCTCTGATAAGAGGGAAAAACGTCAAAAATTGAGTTGACAGAGATCTTGGACATAACACGCTCTATGAATTTGACTCTCAAGCCAGTTAAAATGTAAAACACTCTCTATTCGGAGTGGGCAGGTAGGTCAGATAATGCACATTTAATATTGGTTGTGATCTGTCTGAAGTCCTGCAGGAAGCTCCAGAAGACCAGAAAACTTTTTGGGAAGCATAATTACCTTACGGGCAAAACAAAGCGATTTTTGATACTATCAAAGACAAATTGGACTTGTTTTATTAAAATATAGAATCTTCTCAAATCGTAATGAATATAAATTGCCGTGTGTGTATGTTAAATATGCAGTCACTTCACTGAGATTCATGCCAATGTGCACAACTATGCGAAGGTAACTTCCAAACAGCTTGACCATATTCATACAAATGCTATGAAATCATGGTTGGGTCTTGCTTATAACGGCGCTAACTCCATTCCTTTCTCCCCAATAGTCCAGTAGGCCTGGATATCCAAACTATATGGATTTGTATTTGGAGTGCATAGTTAGGCGTTATGGTCGGTAGGGTCAAGGCCGATACTCGGGTGTGGTGATCCATCCATGGTTCAAAACAATGGCATCTTACCTATAAACGGCTGTTTGAAAAATGTTAATAACCAAGTCAGGATGTAAAATTAAATGTGGAAAGTAAGAGCAATTCATTTTCGAAAATGGAAAGAAGTGTTGGCAAGATTACATCAGGCCTTTGCACCAACAAGGCAACCTTTTGAGTTTATGGACTCCAGTCTTGCTGATCTTTAAGGAGATGCAAATCTTTAACTTCCGAAAGGGTTCTTGTTTTTTTTTTGTACTTAGTTTGCAACCTCGGGCCGCCATTTTCTTCCCACCCTAAGTAACTTGCGTAACTGGGGCAAAAGATCTACTGATAAATGTAAGCTCTGTGGAAATAGAGAGACTCTTAATCATGTTCTGAATTCATGCCCAGTGTCTCTTGAACAAGGGCGGTTGACCTGGCGACATAATTCTATTTTATCTCATTGAGGAAACGCGTAAAAGCTATGCTCAGTTCTGCCACCGTCTTTTGCCGACCTACAAGGTTATTCAACCTGTGGTGGGTCCATTCCTTCAAATATTATGGTTACCAACTTAAAGCCAGATATGGTTGTGGTATACGAAGACGGGTGTCAGGATTGACCTTGTTGAGCTCACAGTTCTGTTCGAGACCAATATTGAAAAAGCCCATTCTTATAAAAAATCAAAATACGCTGACCTGGTGAAGACCTAACCAAAAGGTTATCGCGGTCCAGCTCTATTTGTGTTTAAATCGGTAGCCGTGGGCTCATCACTACGGATAATGCGAAACGTTTATGTTCGATTTTCCAGGCTGGTCGGAAAATGTCAGGAACCCGAAAATGAGCTTAGCAATTTGGCTCTAATTTTCGAGCGATACCATCGGAACGCCCGTTTGAACCCTGTTTGGGAAAACTCTCCCTACATTTCCTGCTAAACCCTTCTCCAGACTCCAAAAAAAATTTCCGACAACTTGTTTATCTTTTTAAATATTGTAAATATATTTATTTACGTGCCTTTGTTATTGTGTTACCCTGCACGTGCTGGTCTGCCCAGACTGTGTCCTGGGTTTTGTGTACAATCTTTTGTGAGTTTTTTAAATCAAGATTGATGACGGTGATGATGACTTAAAGATATTGTCCAGTGTTGCAAGAAGCGTTGCCAGTTCAATGATGATATGTCGCCGCAGCGATATCATATCGATTATATATATCCCATGGTATTTCCAATGCGAATCTTCTGAGACTTTAAGTAATTTTGTCATCATTTCAAGACGACAAGGTTATCCCTTCGCCACACTAATATTCCACAGTAAGAAAATCCGTTTTTACCGTCCACCATCAGTCTGCGCAATGTCCCATGTGTAGGACCACAAACTGGAATCCCTATTTGATTCCAAAACTGAAGCTCTTCTGGCTTAAAAGACGACGGCAGACAGTTTCATCATCTATCAATCTCGGTGGCATATAAAAAATTTTAAATCCGGCACTATTATCAACATAATCACCATTAGAGTAGATTACACTAAGCCCCCTATAACATACTTTATAAAGCTCCAGATTACAATGCTGGCGTCGAACTTATATTCAGGGCTCCAAGCACTGTAGAAAAGTAGGGAGGTTACCTCGAAAGAACTTTTTTTGCAGACTAACATTAACTGGTTGTTTTAAAACCTCAGGATTACGAATCCAGAGGTCGTAAAATTCGCCGGGATTGCAAAAATAGATATATTCTCAATAAATAGGAACGTCATCAACTTTTGGGGGAAAAAGCTGAAATTTTACTATTTTATTTTTTTGCATATTTGAATAGAGTCTTTCCACCAGCTTCCTATTTCACTTTATTTGGAAGCTATATGAATAGTTATAATTTGTGTTAGAGAACTTTTAATTTCTCACAAAAATTTCACTTCAGCAGTTCGAAGAATTTTCCTCTTGCCCCCTGATCCCCCCCTCGTCTTGTTTGGTCCCATTGCAATTTTCTCACAACGTAATTTCTCTGTTTTTCCGAGGGCTCAAACTTACGTACTTTTTTCTCTTGTAACACTATTTTATTCGAATTTATTCACATTTTTAACACTTCTCATCTACATTGTATGTTCTGAGTAGGAAATCTATGTTTGATTTCAAAGTAGTACACCTAGTCGTCTCTTTGGCCAAAATTTGATGACGTCATCAAAGTTTGAACTCCACGTGTAAAAATATGCAAAAATTTGTTTTGTTTTCATATGAACCTTGGCAGTAATATCTCCCCAGACGCAAGGCATTTTAGACACTAAAATGGATATAATTTACCATGCTTCGATGAAAGAAAAATAATCTGGCATTGACGTCTGTACTAAACTGCAAATTCAAACTAATTTTTTCTCGCATTGTCTTTTTAAAAGTTTTTAGCTTCACAGGTTTGTATACTTTCAACAGTTTTCTTGAATCTGTGAATATATAAAGGGGGGGGTGGGTGGGGGGGGGGTGGGGGGGAATGGTTTGGACATAGATTTGAACTTTGAAGCTGGGTTTCTGTACTTTGAAGTAAAGATGATGTAACTATGATGTCACATTTTTACATTAGACGCCCTCTTTGTTTTTATCAGTAAAATTCTGACGCAGACACTACCACAGAAACATACACACTACTACATACTTTGAGTCTTTGTAAAATAATTCATATTGTTGGGGTGAACTCCAAAAAATTGCGATTTTTTTACCACAACGCATTTCTATAGGTCCCCAAATTATAGTCAGATTCCGAAGTATTTATCAACGGAAATATCCCTAAATTACATATATCCAAAATGGCCGACATTTTTACACCTTGGTACATTGTTGGTAATAAGTCTCGTTCTAGGTGGCTTCTAATGGGCTTGTAAGGCAGCTTTAAGCGCCTAATTTGCACATATTAATATTTCCATAATTTGAATTTCCAGGCTTAATTTTTGTATCTTGATTTGCATAAATCCAAAATGACAGGCAAGCAATGTAGTATTTGCCTGTATTCTGGTTTTGAATATTGGTACATATTGGATTATTTGGTTGTGACACCATTTTGAATTTCGTAGCATATGCCTGTAACATAAGACTGCTAGATGCCTCATATGATAATCAGCATTTATGATGGGGGGCACTCCCCATCTGAATCAGGAGCAGGATGTGCCTCGGGATGAGCCCCTTTTTTTTCAAATCGTCTTGTACCAAATGCCACCCCCTTTAAGTTTATTTGTGGCGACTTGTTCCCAATACCCCCCTTTTTCCATACTTCCTGCTATTCAGCGGTCCCCTTTTCCTATTTCCCAGTTACCCAGTGACCCCTTTTTTATTTCAAAGTCATTGTAACCCAAAATAACCCACTGTTAGTAAGTGCATGTTGTATTTTGACTTTCAATTGCAGCTCAAATCATTCTCCACTTCCTTCCAATTGTACAGCACTTGTCCTAACTTGTAAATTCTACAATACATAAGTAGTTACAGGCTTTTTGCTTGATTCAAATTCCCCAGGTGACAGGTTGGTTTTTGCGTTTGAAACTGTTTTGCAGTTTTGAAATGTTTGTACACATGCCCTCGTTTTACCAATTTTTCTACCCAATAACCCTAATATTACAGTTTGGTATCCAATGGTTCCCTTTTAAAGCTTCATACCCATTGACCTTGTCTTGTTTCAGGTTGTGTACTGAATGACCCCCTTTTTCTGTAAGGCCCAACTTTTACACATGCGGAGGCACAATACCCTTCACTCTATAGGAGTGCCCCAGATTCGCCCGCCCGCTCCCACCGGCCGAGGGAAGAAATTTTTGGTCACCGCCCTCTGCGTATAAACCTCAGTAATGGCATTGTCACGTTGAACATGTCATCTACCAATTCATTGACCAGCTTTATATGTTAGAGCGGGTCCAGGGTCTTCTTTATTTGGTGGTGTCCACTGATGCTGGCAGTTGATATGTAACTGAAGCAGTCGCAGACGGAGTATGGGATGTATACCAATTGATATAAGATCGGTTTTAATTTCAAAATAGAAGAGTCAGCAGGTTTCCTGGGGTACCACTGATGTTACTGGTACCCACTCGAAGACTGATCGATTCCACAAGCTGGGAGCATTTTTACAAACCCCCCCACAAGACACATTACGGTTCTCTTACGCCGTACAGTTACTGTGTAGTTTGTGATTTTGCCAGGCTCGGTCAAAGGGTTTGAAAAAAATCCACTACAATTGGATCAAGCCGATATAGTCATCGATTATTTGGCCAGATCTTCAGCTTGTACAATCAGTTGTGTTCTGCAGCATCATACACATTTATCTAAACATAAGTGCTATATAATAACTTACAATAAACCGATGTTATTCATAGAGGACGATATTCGGATGGATGCCCAATACTCCTAAGTCATTTATAAGATGAGTTAATGTTGGCAATAACAAAATCGTTGTACTATCGAGTGTCCAATACTTTTGCAACTCTTCGTCAGAAGTGGGTACAATATCTATGGCAGCTTCTTTATTATGCGAGCGGCAGGGTGTCAGGTCCCTTCTAAGATCTTTCTTAGAAGGCTGGCCTATTGATAAGATGTTAACAAACACTAAATACCAGAAATGAATTTCTGAATGTCCAAGCCATAAAAAAATCACATCCTAATTCCTTTGCATCAATGCAATACAAGTTTCCATTTTAATTTTTAGAGATATAATTTGAATAAATAACAAATACTTGGCTGTTTGTTGGTTCTAAAGGTCTCAGCAGGAGTTCATGGGTATCATCGTGAAATGTAAGCATGTTTTGGTAAACAAATATGAAAGACACACAACCTTTTAATGTATACCTTGTCATATTATGATTACAAGTATATGCTTTTTAATATGTTAAAAGATCTAGGAGGAACATATTGACCATGCACCATCTTCAATTTTAAGCTCAGTAAAATCAAAACAAATGTGCCAATGAGTTTTAATGTTGAAAACGTATCTCTTTTATTGTCCCCTTTTTTGATCCACCTCCATTCCCAGCCACCGCGCACTGCGAACGCTTCTATGGATTTGTCTTATATACGTTATAGGACCCAGCATAGGGGCGATAAAACCCCACTCAACTTTGAACTGTTTGCAATATCTCCCTTCTTCCGCGTTTCGCTGTAAATCAGTTTCATATTCAGGTTGCAAATGACTTCTGATGAAGACGTATAGACCTTAGGCCACTTTAATCGCCATGCAACTATTTTCTCGGTTTCCAGAGACTGTTGGTATTATGCTGCTGCCATTGTGTGCATGCAATCCTAATCCATCTTTGTCCCTGTACCTTTGATTCAGAGATTTGCAAAGAGATCTTTATACATTACCAATTGACGTCATTATTACTTCTTATGTAAATGAAACAAACATAAGCCTATACATGTCTATTGTCAAAAACATCTATCCATCTGTCCCCTTTTCCTATTTCCAGCTACATTAGCCTCATTATAACGAAATTTTGATATAAGAAAAAAAAACTGTTATAAAGAAGTATTTTTCTTAAACCACGGATCCATTTCTTTTGTGTATTTATTGTTGCCAACCCTGGTATAACGAAAAGAACTAATTTCACTGTCCCTGAACAACGTCGTTATAATCGAGTTTTATTGACATTTTATACTGACACTTTTAATGGTATTTCATTAACACAACGGCGTTATTAATGCTTTTAAACATTTCCAAATAAAACTTCTGCTTTTGATCACCCGCTAACATAACCACATATGCAAAACTTTTGTGACTCGTTTTTTAACGCATTTAAAAAAAATTATGAAACATCTTTAAGATACCTTTTTTTTGACTATTGTTTTTAAGAAAAAGTTTTCAAAACCTTCCAAATTTTAGTAAAAGTTTTCATCTTTAAAACCTTCAGTCTTTCATATTACCCAATTTTTAACATAGTTAAATTCTTAACGTATTATTATCATTAAAAGCACCTAACCTGATCGTGCTTCTACAGTCTCATGGACGGAAATATTTAAAAACGAAAAAAATAAACAATAAACAAACAAAACAAGACAACAAAACAGAATGGCTATCAAAACCAAATGCCATAGCATCACAAAACGTCGTTATTTAATGTTTTGTTATGAATTCTTTGTGTCCATTGTATAATACAAGGTTTAATGCCTCTCATCCGCAACGAAAATATGGCCAACTTTGGAAAATTTGCTTCATATTGGATTTGTGCACATTGTGCAAACGAATTTAAACAAGCGTTAAATTTCTTCAACTATGAATTTGAACAAATCTTGGAATGCGGAAACTTAGCCCAATACTATCTTGACACCTGCATTTTAGGTATATAAATCCCTCAGAAGCTACTTAATAAGTAGAATTAAAGCATATTGGCACATTTTTTTGAAGACGCCCCCAATTTTCAAAATTTGATAGTTTTGCACAGTTCGTTGTAATTGTCTAGGAAAACTATACCTGCGAACGAGAATGCTAAGAAATGCGTATTTTATCATAAATAAGCGTTTTGTAATTAGAATTGGGATCCCAATTTGTACTTAACGGCAGAGCTGGAAATATTACGTTTATGTCCGTCCATATACATGGTGGCACTCGAGAAAATAACCTCAACTTGACTTTCCTTGACTAGTAAAAAAAAAAAAAAGAAAAAAAGGAATAAAAAAAAAAACCAATAAAACAACCAATGGATGAGCGTAGACACGTACATGTCGCTATTCCCCGGCTATTTCACATGTGAAGGCCGTTCAAAGGAGCCGTTAAATTATATCGGGGATCCCCGATAATAATTATCAATTACAAATTCCCTTCGTTTTGACACATAGACATTGTCGAGCTTACCATCCACAGGTATAGTTTTACTAGGCCAGTTACCAATGCAACCAATAAAAATCTCAACATTTTTGAAAATTGGGGCGCTTCTTCAAAATGTGCAATATTGCTTTACATAAACCCCAAAGGGAAAAAAATGTTTAAAATGCAGACTTTTTTAATTTTTGCAATTAAATTTATTTTCATCTAATTGGATATTTTCACAAATGTACTTTTCGCAAATGCACTTTTATTGTTTTTCTATTGTATGTCTGCTTAATAGTATTGTGATATTTTGCCTGTACTAAAACAACGAGGGCTCCTAGTAAACATGTGACACAATAATCACATATTTACATAAAAGCACACATCACTGAAGACTTCTAATCATATCCAAAACTTTTTGTGGTCACAAATCCCGGAATGCAAATAATCATATAAAATAGTTTTTTTAAATCCATATATTTTCATGTGGAAGTCAATTTTGATGACGTCATCAAGTTTGCCTATGGAAGACTTAGATGTACATTGTTGAAATTAAAACTGTAGATTTCCTTACTCCGAACATCCCTATGTATATGAGAATGTTAAAAATGTGAATTAATTAGAAGATATTGCTTAATAAGAAAATAGTAAGTATTTAGACCCTCGATAAACGAGAAATACGTTTTGAAGAAATTGCAATTGAAAACTCTATTTTGTACATGTGTCATGGGAAAAATGAAATTAAACGTTCTCTAACCCAAAAGGTACATATAATATAGCTTCTAACACAAAGTGAAATAAAAAGCTATATATGACATTCACAAATGCAAGACATAAAATAAGAAAATTTCATATATTTTCAACAAAATTTGATGAGTCATCTTTATTGCGTAATCTCTTTTTTTTGCAATCCAGGCGAATTTTACGACCTCTGGATTCGTAATCCCGGGGTTCCAAACTATCGATATATGTTGGTTTTAAAAAAATTCTCTCGAGTTAACCTATCTCAATTTAAAGCCTTTTTTAAATGTTGGAGCCCTTACTATTCACTCATCTCCATTATATACTTTACTTTTTTTTTCACAAAGTCCCAAGTCTAAAATAGATATTACCACAGAATCTGCATAACATAACCTTGCACTAAGCTGACCCATTGGGATTCACATACATTACATCATCTGAATTACATATTCACATAATCACTTTGGGGGAATTCCCCGTTTCTGCATGTTTTGATCTCAAAGCATAACAAGTTTGACTCAGTTACTATTTAACATCTTGGGCAATCCCCAATCACCTCTTGTGCAATCTATCTAAAGGTGGCACCTTGCACAAACAACACTGGGGAAATTCCACTTTCTTCTCTTTCTACAAAGTGTTTTCCCCGTGAGAAACTTTCTCAAATAAAATTGAAAAATAATAAAATACTATTTTCAATCACAAAATGGAGGCTATATAACACAGACACAAAAGTGGGTAAAATTGTTAAATAACTAATTGGCAATATGATTTTAATGTAATTATAAAAAAAATAGTCAGATATTGTAGGCCCTACAATCCTTTTGTTATCAAACCAAACACATAGGCCTACTGGTCATGAGATATCAAAATTTATGAAGTCCAGATTTCATGATCGCTTGTTAAGCAACCGCCCATTTTTGACCACAGCGAGGTATTTGCCCACACCACTTTTACCCACAGATTGCAGTGTATTCTTTCATTGGTTTTATGAGAAGGCCATCTGAGGATGATCTGCATGGGGAATCAACATAAACTCTGATAAGATGTTCCAATGTTTTGGTCCACGAACGATTTGTGAAGAATGCCTGATTTAGTCACCATGAGATCACCAGATTTTAGAGGCTCCCCCCCCCCAAGGTGGGTTTTTTCCTTTGTCAGCACTTAAGCATCTTTCATTTTGGGCAAGATACCTGGTACAAGTCGAGCATATTTGTAGAGATCATGAGCAAAGTAGTATTTGACTTGCTCCTTAAGGGCACCGAGATAAAGCTCCCACTCCCACTGTCTAATGGCTCGAATCAACGAAGTAGACTCTCTATCTGCTTATATAAACTCAGGAGAAATTTTGCCATCTGCGGAGGGTCGTGACCAAAGGCAGCTCGGGGAACTGGTCTCTGAAGATTGACTTTTACCTCTTCAAAGAAGCTCAACGACACCCCACAATATCTTCTTGCTGTCATATGAAGACTATTGCGGAGATCGTGAAATTTCAAAACAGCTATCCAGTTTTCTAGCTGCAAAAGAGGATTGGCATATCAGGCCATGAAATATTGCTTGGATGGTACTTTCTACACACGCTTAAAAAACACTTTCAGTAAAGATTTGATGGATGTAGATGGATGAATAAAGACCAGCTTAAGGCTTATGGATTCAAGATGTTTCCGATAGCATGAAGTGAAGCAAACAAGCATGGAGCTCTTAAACCCAGTTGGTATTTCCATGTTGAAGATTGCAGTTTCATTGATCTTTGTACAGTCAAGTCAAAGTGTTTTATGACAGTTTTTGTGATGAGGACCTACAACAAAAGTGGATATCCTTGGGCGATCCAACCTCCAAAGCACTGTATGAGGGCTTGAAAATCAGTTGCGGGTCTCCTTAACAAATCTGTTCCCCGCTGGCCAATGACGATAGTCCGCAGAAATTTATCTTGAACATCTGGCTTGCAGTACGCGGAAATTAGTCGAAGCAGCGCGCCGTAGAAGGATTTTTTACGGGGGTGCGGGTCTCGAAAAAGTGGACCTGTTTGAAAAAAAATTGACACTAACCCCCTCCCCTAAATGGTCCTTTATTTTTGTACGTTTTGAACATCTCATTCCCCAAAAATGTGGATTTTTTTTCGTCATCTTTCTATACATTTTGGACCTTTGATCAAAAAATTGGCATTAAGGGGACCGTGTTACCCGTTTACCCCCCCCCCGGCATCGGGCCTGGATCGAAGGACTTGGCAGTACTCGGAAAAGTAGATCAAAGGTCTTGCAGTACGCGAAAAAGTAGTAGATCGAAGACCTTGTTCTGTTCTCCCATAAACTTTACGTGGTACCGTGTCCACTCTTGTTCACCATCACTCTATTTTTTTACAAACATACAGATTTTTATATGAAAACGGCTCCATCCTTATAGAGCAGGCCACAGTTACACAATCTCATGAACAGACACTATTAAGCGATTTCTTCAAAATGGTAAACAAACCGGCCCCTGGTTTCATCGAAATCCTATTTTGCATGTTGTATTGTTAATGTGTGTAAACGACCTGAAGGACAATACACAGATTACATTGGGTATGCACAAAAAACTGACGAGAAATGCTGGGAAACAACCCCCAATTTCAAGTAATCTTACTGCTCTGAAGTGATTGATATTACAATTAATGCTATTGTACCCAAAACTGACGCGGGAGTTCACCATCTATAACATCCCAATTTCCTACGTCGAAAGTCTGGAAGTTACTTGCACCAACTATCTGAAGCAATTGCAATGGGCAGGTATAAGCAGATGCACCACCACTAGCGCTCTGTACAGGAGCAGGAAACACTATGGCCTGCAACTGAAAAGGCTAACCACGCCAGTCAAATGTATGCAAGTAACGAAGTACTCTAAAGATGGAAGTACACAGACACTCTACAGAAAATGCATGGAAAGTAAAAAGACAAAAGCCAGATGGAATGGTATAAAAGAATTAAAACAGAAATAACGGCATCTAATTCTAAATGAAATGGCTAGAGGTCATACGGATAGAGCCGGTGTAAAGAAACTGAGTGTCCCCATGAGAGAGTGTCCTAGCTACCATAGCAACATGTACGGAATAAACCGTGACCTTGTATACGAGGCCAATTGGGTACAGTGCTGAAAACAAATGATGCATACAACACTCAATGGAGAACACAATAGACAGATGGGTGGTAGGACACTCAGTCACATGGACACTGTAGTTTATGACACCGGTCTTGGGTACAAAAAGAACCCAAAGCTGATCAAAGACATGAGTCATCAAGAACACAGGAAATGCCTCACCGGACTAATAACAGATGTAGATGAGGAAGACATGTTGGTCTACCTTTACGGATGTGCGAAACAAGGGCAGTGGTTGAACTGGGAGTCTGTCATGCAGGTCGACACCTCCTGGAAGAAACTTTTGTATGTCTGGACGCCAGAGCTGCTGTCTTTCCACATCAACGCAATTCATGATCAACTTCTATCCCCTGCCAATCTGAAGCTGTGGGGCAAGACCGATCTTGGACTCTGCCAATTATGTCATCATCGTCATTGTACACTGTTCCACATCGATGGTTGTAGCTACTCATTACAAAGCGGAAGGTACAACTGGCGCCATGACCAAACACTGAAAGCAATCTCTACAGGTCTGGCACCGTACGTCGAAGGCAAATCATAAAAAAAAAACATCGCACCTGAGAATCTGAACACCATCTCTACAATAGCCTTTCGCACAGCAGATGGTACAACCTATCGAAATCCAGTCTTACCAATGCCTAAGACAGAGTCAACCAACATTCTGAAGAAGGCCAATGACTGGATATTCCTGATGGATGAAGTACACAAACAAATAGTGTTCCCTCCAGAAATCACTGAGATGGCCAAGAGACCAGATATCACCATCTTTTCTACCAAAACAAAGACAGTGATTATCATAGAGCCGACGGTCCCTATGGAGGAGAACCTATCCAATGCATATGCAAGAAAGAAGTGCAAATACCAAGATCTAGTGGCTGACTGTGAAAGCAGAGGATGGTCTACACACTACTTTCCAATAGAAGTAGGAAGCAGAGGTTTCTGCAATACATCAGTCAACAAATGCCTGGCATCCTCGTGATCCTTGGGCATTCCTAAAGGAAAGAGAAAGGCTATCACCGATACAGCAGCCAAAATTGCACTCAGAGCGAGCTATGCCATCTGGCTCAGCAGAGGCTCAAAGGCATTCAGACAGATGGAGCTACAAGCAACTCCAGCAATATGCTCTGAGGGAAATGGAATGGTTGAGCGCTCACAAAACCAGGTTTTACCCGCCAAAGACTGGTGGTCTGAAGCCCAGAGACCTCAGAACACACTAATCTAGACAAAGAGATACTGCATAAGGTGAATTTTCCCTACTAAGTCACCTTCACAGAGGGAGATATATCAGGAGTGCTTATCTTAAAACGGATAAAACTAGGCTCCGAAGGTGACAGCGCTGGTGTTCTTGCAATGAACTATTCCTCCCTTCTGATTATATTTTTAATTTTTTCATGCATAGGAACATACATAAACCTGAATATATATATTTCTGGCAAGAGGGTTTGATAATTTATATTTTTAAAATCACTCTTGTTGGTGCCTATGGTGGGGGTTCCTAGGGACCCTAGCTAATTATCTCATTAACGCGCAAGGAATTTCGGTAAATTTTTAATGGAAAAAAAGTGCATCGATAACTTACACAATTACAAAAAAAATAGAGTTCGAAAATATTTTTCACGAGTGAGAAATGGCCGGAAAACAAATTTTGGATACTATGGACCGCCTCTTTGGCACTTCAGTGTTAATTTGTTGACGTCATTCCGGCACCTCATCAACCAGGAAAAAAAGTAACGATAAACTCGGAATTGACTTTCATGAGCCTTAGGAACATTGCACGCTCTGCGTCTTTTGGAATCTACAAGATTGGACGGATCCGCATGTATTTAGATCAACCTTCCACAGAACGCTTGATGTCTTTAAAAATTTTTTTTTTTTCACACACACACACACACACACACACACACACACACACACACACACACACACACATAGGGGATTAATGAATGATACAATGAATCATAGCAATGATTGATACAATGATTTTGATACAATGATTTTCTCTGACTTCATACAATATGGAATCAGAGAAATTTTACCTACCAAATCTCAAATCACTTTTATGCAACAGTTAGTGACAAGCACCGAAGCAACCCTTGCAGGAATTTTAGTCACTAGACAACACAAAACTCAATCTTAGGAGTGGTCTGGTCGGGGTACCGCCTCGAGTTTACCGCCCGCGCCATTCTAGGGGCCGCCAGACCCCCTTCCCACGGAGGAAGGCTATAATTTGCCTCGTTGGTTGCCAAACGAATGATAATACGTCTGCAATTTCCGGTTTAGGCTGGTGCTCTATTCTTCAAAGAAGTCAGGGTGAATGGAGACCTATTTCAAACCTCTGAACAGGTACATCTGGCCTCATCATTTCCATAGGAAACAATACCCGTGGTCGTGAAAGTTCTTCAGAAAGGCTGGTGGGGTGCTACACTGTATTTACAAGATGCTTAAACATGTTCCGGTACGCAAGTCCCCTCAGCAATGGTTGAGTTTCGCTGTGTGTGTGTGCGCGGGGGAGACGAACCAGTTTCGAGTCATCCCTTTCATTCTCTCGAGTCTCGACGGCTCACAGAACCTTAACCCATGTGGTCAAGGTGATAGACTAATTCCTGTCAACTACTGCAGTCCATGATAGGTGAAGAAGTTGGTTTGGTTCAGTGGCGTAACCAGAGGGGGGGCGGGCAGCTGCCCCCTGTGGGGAATCATGCCCCCTCTTGCCCCCCTGAAAAATTAGTGATTTTCTGCACATGTGCCAATTTACATTGAAAACAACCTAGGCCTATTACTATACTAACACATTTTAATATATGCTCAGGGCTGATTTAGGCACGCATAAGGCACCGGGCGCATTGTAGATGTATAAAAAATAGCCTCTTAACACACGGTAGAATTTCGATTCGACTGTGAAAAAAATTGGGTCTACCCGGCGAGCGTAGCGAGCCGGAAAATTTGGCGCCCATTGACAAATCCTGGATCCGCCCCTGATGCTTGCCCCCCTGAAAATATGTGTGCCCCCCCCCTCTGCCCCCTGAAAAAAGCTGGTTATGCCACTGGTTATTGGGCTTCCCAGTGAATGTGATACGTTGGCTTTGGAGCCATCTCATCCCCCTTTGTACTGGCTGTGGTGAGACCTTCAGCAGAGAGCATAGTGGTGGTTGCGAGATGCGACCAGCTTATTCTCCACAGTTCGGTGGCAACAGCCAGAACATGGCTTCGAATTCTCGGTCTGCTGACCAGCCTATATGGCATGGTACCATATTGCAGGCTTCACATGAGAGGTCTTCAGATTTATTTGGCCCGGCATTATCGCCCGTGGTATCATCTGATCCTGTTCCGGTTCCCCGGGATCTCCTCTTAGACCTTCATCGGTGAACTAGGCCACTCAATATGAGGTAGGGAGTCCCATTTAGCCTACCTGTGCCCTCGATCACCCTGACGTAGGATACGTTTAAACCGGGGTGGGGGCTTAACTCTTATCCTATCCTATCTTTCCGGGTGGTGGATCGTCATTACTGTGGGTCGTCTTTCTGGCTTTGTGGCGCCGGCTCCCCTTAGCCTGGGGAAGGTGGTTCTGGTCCGCTGTGACAATATCTGGTGACATAAATAAATAAGGAAGGGGTGTCAGGAGTTACTCAGGTAGTGTCGAGATCCGGACAATCGGCTACTCGCCTCCCATGTTCTGGGAGTCGACAATATGTTGGCGGACGCCCTCTCCAGGGAGGGTTCCCAATCCCAGACACAGCCGAAGGTCAGAGGGTCCTCGTTGGAGTGCCAGTTCCTCACCGGGCGGTGTGCCACACAATCTTCCAGAAAGTGGACCGTCCACACGTTGACCTGTTCGCCTCAGCATATTACTCTTGGGACCCAGATTCCCGGGCAATCGGAAGGGACGCCATGGCGGTGGACTGGTCAGGACTGATAACCTATGGTTTTCCTCCAACCGCCATGATCCAAAAAGTCCTCAAGAAAGTGGTTCTATCCACTAGCGTATCTTATGATTCTAGACTCCGCTGTTACCATGGATAGAGAGATCAATTTAATTTGTGCAACTGTAGGCCATGTTGGCGATTTCCTCACGGAGGTCTTTCAAGAGGGGGATTAGCGTCTTGATTGTCTGGGGCTACCGAACAGCTACAGTCCAGACCCATAAAGAGTTTGGTGCTAGCATAACGGTTTCCTCCAGTCCCTTCTTGTCCAATCTGGTGAAAGGTATGTTTACGGCGCGTTCCCGGTGTTAGGACGTAATAATTGTCGGCGTTAATAATAGTCCGAGGAACAATGGTGAACAATAGGGCAATCGATTCAATTGACTCTTCACGTAACATTAGTTTCACGCTTTATTCCGTTGTCTATGGAGCCCCGGACTATGGCTCCCGCCGGACTATATCTGCTTTCACACCGGTTTGAAGCCTCGTTCCGGAGTGGGATTTGCCGCTGATCTTGCAATTCTTGGCATCGGAGGAGTAAGAAAACATCCGAGAGCTTACTCTTCTGCAACTTCCAAGAAGACAGCTTTCTTAGAGGCTATGGCTTGTGAACATAGGTGTTCGGAGTGTCACGCCTTGTGCACTGACAAGGCCCACCTCTGCACTGATATGAGGGGGTCTCTATTTTCTTTGAGCAGACTTTATAGCGAAGAATTAGACTCTTTATTTTACATTGAAACCAGTGTTTTGCCACATCTCACCAGAGTTGCAGGCAGCCCAAAGAAGCATTGGTGTTTAGTTAGGGCTCTTGCGCGGTAAGGATCTTTGTACTTCTCATCAACTCTTTATCTCTACGGTACCACCATATAGGCCTACTACAAGATCTTTAACGCAAACAAAAACACCATGATCGGTTGACTGGCTCCTTGGTCAGAACACATGATGTTCAAGCACAAGCTTCCTCCTGGGCATTCTATAAAGGGGCATCCATTCCGAACATTTCGGACAACGCCTGTTGGAGTTCTGCTTTCACCTTCCAACAAGCCTATTTAAAAGTGTGTAGATGTGTAGATCAAGCAGAGAGGAGATTTTACTATTCAAGCCCTCTTGGCGGGCCGGCCTATCAGCTTGAACCAGGAGCATTCAGCGAGTACTAGATGGGGCATTAGGGGTTGCGATAGCGTTGACCTTCTGCAACCTTCTTCCGCCACCGGTCGAGCCAGTGGCATTATGTGTATTAAAAGGTCATGGACAGGCGGAATGTAGCTATTGCTAACGCAGTATGTCCCTAGCTCTCAGGAGTGAGAGGACTATACATTGGCATATACCTACCTTGTACGACCTTACGACCTCCTGAAATTTGTTCTCCACCATCAAGATCGTTGGAAGGGTTTTGTCTGTGGTTTTGTGAGAGAAACATTTTATGGGGTAAGGGCAAATCAGTGCGCCGCGTGATGCGGTCAATGCGGTGTCGACTATTTCGGGAGTTGGCTTATTTTTAACAATGGTAACGGGGTTTCCGATGGTGCCCAAATGAGACATTTGTGCAGATTTTACATTTCCAGAATTGCCATAGCCCTACAATGTCACTTGGGTCTAGAGGAGATCAAGTAGCTAAATTGGTTTACTGCGTACTTATGGACAGAATGTGCAATGCTTCCAGATGAACTGGTCTATTCGGTATTTGGAAGTAGGATCATAAGAACAGGATCAACAAATGGTAAATTAAAATGTCTACTTAACTGTTTCATATTTGTAAGCCTAGCATACCTCTTGTGTAACGCCTAAAATTAATGTTTCAAGGACTAGACTTAGTGTTTTTCTAATCAATAACTATTTTTGTCATGTCATGGCAAACCCTCCTGCTTAGGCAAGGCCAAATCCCATAACTTTTGATCATTGGGCACTAGAATCATTATACGGGCACGAAAATTGTATTTTTGTGTTGTTTAGTTTTTTTAAAAAAACAAATTAAATTTTCTATTCAAACGACTCATTTTCGAGACAGTGGTTAACAACCACCAATTGACATTTACACCTGACCTTTAAACTAAAACCCAATCTGATTGCAATCAATGGGACACTTAAAATACACAAAATGACACTTGAAAAGATTTTTTATGTTGTCTATTGCAAAACAAACATCTTTCGAAATTCTATGTTCTATTGTGGCATGCTTATGGCAACAGTGGCTCCTGTGCACTCACACCCACCCACAGTTTAAAAATTAAGCAAACAACATATTCTGATGGCTGGGAATCCATCCCTAAGAGCGAGGGTCCTTGGTTATTGGCTCAATGTTTTATGGACTAAATCCCATGTTTCAAATTCCTAATATTTTTTATCAGGTGTTGTCATGGTCACATCCTGATTAGGCATGGCCATTACCTCCAGATCTTGATTGCAATCAACTATCTCTTTTCCCAGAAATTAGATCCATAGTATAGCCAGCTAGAAATCCATATACCTAAACAATTAGGCCAAGATAAAAGTTTGTCTCAAAAGACCGCGCGTAGTTGTGTTTAAAATTGGTCTTTTTAGGGCATTAATTTCCTTTTTTTAGGTTTTTGCTTGCTCACTTGAAATTTGATTTTTTTTTTAAATAAAATTATTATGCAATAAAAGAAATTAAATCCCGCCTTTCGCATTAGGATTTTTGCTAGAAAAACACATTTCGCATTTGGCGCTTTGTCCCAATTTTCTTTTCTTCTAAAAAGCTCATTTTTAACAGGGTTTACCAAGGTACGACGGCATATTTTAATTTCTATGACCTTAAATAACCCCATCTTGCTTGTCTATCAAATTTGATAGCTTGAAATATCTAAATTTACTCCTAGAGCATGTTTTATGTTGTGTATTTACCATTGCAATGATATGACATTGGCTAAATTCTAAATTGGGTTTTCAGATGTGCGTTGCCAGGCACGGTCTGATGCTCCCATAGTCCCCCCACCAATTTTAAGGGTGGCTGTTCCGATTATTTGTCTCTCGTGTTCTCTACTTGATAATGAAGCCTGCCACTTGTACCCATTGACCATACGTAACCGGGAAAACAAATTTGTTTTTTGATGCTAGACACGAACATGTATATACCTAGTACAAAGCCTATTCACTAACTGTGGCTAATATTGATGGTTACCATTAAAATAGTAGTTTTTATCTGTACCTTGAGAAGAAATGATTAAAAAAAGCTGAAATTTCATATGACGACATTAGTAAATGATACCTTTCATCGATATCAAAATTGATACTACTTCCGGAAATGGGGGGGGGTGTCCCAATACAAAGTCGATCGGAACAAGCACCTTTAAAGGCAAGCAGCAGATTTTGATAGCTGGGGACCCAAACCACATAACGTGATGAAGAAAATCTCTAGGGGGGGGGGGGGGGGGGGGGTAATTCGGTTTTTTGGCCCATAGCCTATGTGGGTTATGTTCTGCTGTCTGTGTGTGTTTTTTCAAACACAATTTTTCCCCCAGAACCTACAGTGCGAAAAACAATTTGATTTGATGCCATGTTCCCTAATGGCGGATTAAAAGAGCTGGCGATCGAATGCCATGTTTCCCTAAATATGGGGATTAAAAGAGCTGGGCGATCGTCATTTGCCGATTTGCTCCCAGAAGAATCACACCCACACAAACAAAAAACCGCCCACAAATGACTCAAAATGGCCAAAAAGTAACGGGTTGTGTTTGGATTACACTCTAAATGTTTACGGGAGAAAAGTGTGGTGCTTGTGTGGACCAGAAATGAGATAACGTCAATGAAGACATGGTCTTTAAAAAAGTCGGAAAATTTGAGACAAATCCGCATTGGCCATTTGAATGATAAATCACGTGGTTTGCACAAAAATCATTCTTAATACTTATTCACATTCATGACAAACAGTATAAGTTCAACGGTATGATTAAAAAGTTCTTTTCAGGTACCACGTGACGCCACTTTCTGCCATTCAATTTTACGAGTCCAACGGCACTTGACTTGCTTCATCTTCCATTGACGGTCCCACAAGCACTGCACTTTTCTTCCGTAAACATAAAAATCCTAACAAACCCGTACAATTCATTTAGTGGATATTGGAATCATTTGTGGCGTCCCTGTGTCTGTTTCCTTTTGTGGTTTCAATCGGCAAACTATCGATCGCCAGCTCTTTTAATCCGCCATAGTTAGGGACATGAGCCCTCAAATCAATATCATAGGCGTGCCCAGAATTTTATTGAGGTGCCTGGACTAAGATGTTTGAAACATGAGAGCGAATTGAGCGTAGCAAGTGGAGCGACTAACGGGTGGGGTCCAGGGGCAGAGCCCCCTGAAGCTCTGAGTGTTTAGGTTTTTCAGACCTGAAAACGCATTCCTGCGTACTGTCTTCCGAATCCGACACTTTATGATCCTCATTTGCATTAAAAAAATCAAATAAGTACCATAGAAATTCAAAATCCATTTGTCTTCTTTTTCTTCTTCTTTTTCTTCTTTTCTTCCTTCTCATTTTCCTCCGTTTTTCTTTCTGCCCTTCCGCTTTCTCTTCTTCTGCTTCTTCCTCTTTTTTCTTGAGAACTTTGAGGGGGGCTTAGCCCCCAAGCCCCCCGGGTACGCCGTGGACCTATTGTTCACACTCTAGGATTCTGGGGGATGACATCTTTTTGAAGAACACACACTTTTTCATTCAATGCGTCATACGTGGTTAATGAAGCCCATGGTACGATATAGATAATCAATGAGATATATGGCGTTCGCGTGAAAATAACCAGCTTGATCGCTTGACTTGGTTAACTTAACATTTACAACAGGTACCGCTTACATACATACGTTTCATAGTTTGACACCATAGAATTTGTTTTAAAGTTTGCCAACAGTATATATACAGATCGCGCGGCGCCGCTGTATCTATTTTCAGGACCTTTTATTTCTAGAACCATTACAGTGACTCGCGTGTTTAGTTGTTATCCCGGTGTCATATACTACATTGTCCGTGTGACTGAATGTCCTACCACCCATCTGTCTATTGTGTTCTCCATTAAGTGCTGTATGCATCATTTGTTTCAGCCCTGTAACCAAATGGCCTCGTCTACAAGGTCACGGTTTATTCCGTACATGTTGCTATGGTAGCTAGGACACTCTCTTATGGGGGACACTCAGTTTCTTTACACCGGCTTCCGGTGTGCATGTTATTAAAAATAACACGCCAGTAGCGTTCTCGAACCCGATTCGTAGAAAATAACGCACGGGAAAGCAATAAATAACAACAGAAGACGCTAGCACGAGAAGTGTATAATTTGATATCATTTTGTGATTAGGAAATGTTTTTTTTCTGCATGTTGCAATACTTTTGTCCAGTGTGTGTACATGTCGTAGTTACTGCCCCCACAAAAAATACCAGAATGTACAAAATTGTAATTTGTGCAAAATATATATATGTAAATTAATCCTTCTAGAGCAGATATAAACACCAAAATGATTTGCAAAGCGTATGCTGTTGAAGCAGGTCGTGGAAACATTATGTTATATTTTGAGCGATTTTGATACATTTCGAAAGCAATGATTTGCCCCTATAGTTAGGTTTCTTATGTAATTTCATTGTGTTTTTTAATGGAGATTAGGAAAACTACATTTTCTGAAAGCTTATGGTTTACCAAATAAGAAAATTAATGTTGGCATTTTTTATATTCCCTTATGGCGGCCATTTTGGAATTCAGAATGGCCGCCAATTTTTTGCTCATACTCGGTCTTTGACAGATGATTCTGGCGTCTATATCCATCTTGTAAGTGTCTGCATCATTGATAACATCATCAGAGCCTTTGGTTTTTGGTTTTTAGATCTTCGAACATTGCCATGTGACTGCCATCATTGATGTTAAGCATGTTTACAAAGCAAAAACATGAGATTGACCGTCTAATGACAACTTAAAACATATAATGCACTACTTAAAATTTAACCCTTTTAAAGCAAAACGGGATGTTATAACTAAATAATTTTTTTTATTTTTTTTATTTTTTTTATTTTTTTTACATTTTACTTTATTTTAATTACGATCTTTGAATGCATTCATACAGCCGCCAAACCCCCCCCCTCATTGAATTGGCGAGCCTGTTAATGGAAGTGTCAGTGTCCAGAAATGTCAGACAAGCGTAGTCTAGTTAACCTTAGACAGTATTTTCGACTTAAATTGGTAATCTTATACATTTTTGGCAGGGAAAACGCCTTAGATGTTCACTACTATACACTAGAATATGAATTCACTAGTATTAGAGACCGGAATGTGGGTTCACTACTATGTGTTTCAAATACCTTTATAGGCAAAACAGTTACTTGGCACTTTGGCGAAATTTCAAGGATGGCTACCACTCCAAATGACCAGATTGTTTTAACAATGTTTATTGGATTCCTTACCCTGAAACCTGGGTATCGCCTGGGGTATATCACGTAGAATATGATTCACTAGTAAGTAGAAGACCCGCGAATGTGGTGTTTCACTACTATGTTTCAAAACCTTTTATCGGCAAAACAGTTTTACTTGGCAGCCTTTGGCGAAATTCAAGATGGCTACCACTACCAAATGACCAAGTTTTGTTGTTAACAATGTTATTGGATCCTGGACCTGAAACCTGGGTAAGCCCTGGGGTATATCACGAGAATTATAATTCACTATTTTAGAGACCTGGAACTGTGTGTTCCTACTATGCTTTTCAAATACCTTTTTATAGGACAAAAACAGTATTTACTTGCAGCCATTTGGCGAATGCACATGATGGCTGCCACGTCCAAATGACCAGTTGTTGTTAACAATGTTATTGGAATTCCTGGCCCCTGAAACATGGGTATAGCCGGGGTATATACACAAGAATCAATGATCACTAGTATTAGCGAGACCGGAATGTGGGCATAAAATGGCTTCCGCTTGGCGGCCATTTTTGAAATTCAGATTACTTCCACAACTAAGTGGTCCATTGTTTGTTATTATGATGTTCTTAATGTATTCCTGGACTCTGAAAAAACATGGGTACAGATGCATAAACAATTCTCTAGGTCGAGGCCTACTAGTTTCAGAGATGGTATAAAAAAAACAACTTCCCTAGCGGCCATTTTGAATTTCAAGATGCCGCCACAGCTTACTAATGTTGTTGCCTGAATGCAACATCTCCAAAATAGGTTTCGAGATGGTGAAATTAACATTTTCTATGCGCTTAAAAGCCAAGATTAGCTTGTTATAGTTCAAAATGGCAGCCCCTTTTGGGGAATCAAAAATGGCCGCTGATAACTGCAATTTAAACAATGCACAATTGATTTTCTGTTGCTGTGATAGTTAAACTTTATAAAAATGCAAGTAGCAAGTAGCAAATTTCCTAACAAGCCAACGAATAGGAATATTTGAACATAGTGAACCGACTATAATTAAATATTAAAACAGCTCGTTTGTTTCTCTCGACCCAGGTGTATAAATAGTGATTAGGCGATTTAATAGATAATACGGATGGAACCATGGCGTGCCGCGGCAGTCCGATCCAGAGGGGCAAAATTCCCATTTCGTTCCGCCAAAGGGGGCAAAATTCTTTAAGTCCATATCGTCCCGCTATTTCGAGCCGAGGGGGCAACTTGCCCCCCGGTCCGTTACGCACTGGATGGACGATTTCTCAAAACAACTTTACTGAGGCTGACCCGAGACGGGTCGCAACGCTAATTGACAACGAGTTTGGGGGCACAACAGTCTGTTAAAAAATTGCCAACACATGCTAATACATTTCGAATTTATTAGCACGTGGATTTTCTTTAAATCTCATTTTAGTTAATCGATTCAAAATTGAAGGACTACAACTGGTGTATTATCCTCCTCCTGACTTTGTCCAGTTTCCTTGCAAATCATCATCATTATTATTTAGAGCGCCCTCTGTTCATGTTCATTATTTTTTGTCTCATCATCATGGCGTCGTCTCCGTCAGTGCTTCCGGTTTTTCGGATATCTCCACTACCATCATCGTTGTCATTTGTATGGGTAATTTTTTCACTATGGGTTGTCTCAGTGACGTCCTTCACCGCCGATTTCGTTGGTGGTTTGAACCCGTCCCCGTTAGGTTGTTTTCACCGTATATATGCGGTCCCTCCATTTTCAACCATTTGGGCCGCTGTTCCCTAAATAGAACATCATACAATTTCGGATTAATCCACAAACAATTGTTATACTTTTTTAAGTATCAGTAATGTACAAGATGTAACACCAACCCAGTAATTAGCAATGTCACTTTGAGGCTAATTTACTCATTTGGCCTACCAACGATTCCATGCTCAAGCAACGCAGCCCAGCAGGTTTAATTTACAGAAACGGATTAGGACCACAATTATACTAAACGACCTGTAACATAAGCTCTTAATGAGATTTCGCCGCATTTGTTTATTTTCTAAACTGGGGATTGCTTTTGATGAAGGTAGCATATGTCCTCTGTTTCAATACTTTGTCGTAAGAAGTCTTCCAGTTCCCGGTGTCCTATAATACAGTGTCCGTGTGCAGAGTGTCCTATTTGTCTACAAGTGCTCCAAAAACGGTTTAACCATCTTTGTCTTAAAATTTCTCAAAGGTGGTTCAGACATATCAAAGGTTTTGAAGAATTAAATGAACTACATATCTTGTTATACCCTGGTGAAAACGGCGTTGAATACAAAGCTCAAATAACAAATGGCGGCTGTGATGTTAATAGCCTCCATTTTTTCTGATTAAAATATCATTTGATTTTCTCAATTTTATTTTGAGAAGGATTTCTCACGGGAAAAGTACTTGTTTATGATAAAAGAAAAAGAGCAGGGAATTCCCAGTGCTATATTGAGTTCACACCTGTTGTTTACAGCTAGATGGATTGCACAATAGGGAAATGGGAATTCCCCAAGATGTAAACTTGTTTATGCATTGAGGATCAAACATATTACATGATCTGGGATTCCACATGAAGTTAAAAGTGAAATGAGCAATCGATGATGTAATTTATTTGAAATCTGATTTGACAGTGTTGGGTTATGTTTATGCATGATGCTGAGTATGCTTTATTGTTAGAATGGGAATCTAAGCTGTGAAAAGTCAATACTTTCACTGAAGGACTCTTCGGCCACATATAACCAGGAAGCTATACAGTTAGTTACAGCTAGTTTTATGCTACAATAAGGGGAGATTTGTTCTTGCATAGTGCCAGGATTTAAAATTTAGTGGATGCCGCCGCCGCGATGATAGCTAAAGTGTCTGCTGTCGTCTTTTAAGCCAGAGAGCTTAGTTTTGGAATCAAATGGATTTCCAGTTTGTGGTCCCTATATGAGGCAATTAGCGACAGACTGATGGTGGTAGATACCTGGATTTTATTCAGATATTAGTGTCGTCGGGGGGAAAACCCCGTCTTCTTGAACTGCTGTACAAAAGTTATCTTCAGGACTGAGAAGATTCCAATGAATATTAACTGAGGAGATATAAGTGTGACTTTTGCATACTATCATTTTTGAGTCTTCACTGCACTGTGAGGACATCATATCATCGTTGAACTGGCCACGCTTTCTGCACTCAGTACACTATAAGAGGAACTTTTAAGTATCTTAGTTTATAAATCATGTGAAGTTGTCTAGACAATAACCAAATTCCTTAACCACTGAATTACAAAATCATCAATTGTTTTCATTATATAAAGTTCAGATCTTTTTGTGCACAAGGCTCTTTATATTATTTGTGTTTGTAAGGTATTTCTAAGGTATTTCTGACCTTTGTTGTCCACGAGATATCGTAACAATAGAGAAATAGCCTAAGTCTAATGGCCATGGGCAATCATGGTTCACAATATTGCGTGAACTGGTAGGCCTACTCAATAACAAACTACGACCACCCTTCAAGTTTGTTGAGGTATTACCCCTTTGAAAATGATGAGAAATATATTTCAATCATGACACTGAACTCAAAGAGGACATACTTTGAATTTTCCCACTTGAAATACACTGTCAATGTCCATTTACAAAAAATAAGTTGATTTTCCTTGGAGATAATTTAAAATTGAAGTGTCTTGCATTCTTTTCCTCTTGTCAGTACTTATCATCATCACATTTTCAGATCAGCTGCAGCTCATTGTTTAGGCTCTAAATAGGCAATTTACAAACTAAGGAAAGTTTTTTTCTTTATTACATTTAATAAAGAGTTTTATAAGTTTAATTATATACCAAATTCCCACAACGGAGTTTGTACTGTGTCCTCCATTGAGTGCTGTATTCATCACATTTTGTTTCAGCACTGCACCCAAATGCCTCGTCTCCAAGGTCACGGTTTCTTTCTTTTTCATATGGGACACTCAGTTGTTTTCATAACAACCACCCCCTGTTGTTTTTTTTTTTTTAAATGATGTGATGGTTTCCTTTCTTACATACTACCTACCACCCGCGGGTCCACCAGCAGTCAACAGTTTGTTGTTTGTAATTTTGTGTTCATCTGTTCATATCTGGCTGGTGAATAAATGTTAAAGTAGATTAGATTTGTAAATCTTCAATCACCAAAAACTGGACAACTGGAGACGTAACCTCAAAATTTGAGGTCATGTGTCCGAAAGGTCACTGACCTCTAATACAGTTGTCTTCACCTGAGAAGGATAAGTTTCAACCGAATTATTTGAGGTAGGTCCAGTTTTTTGTGTCAATTTACAAATTTAAAAATCTACTTTAAAACAACAAAGTCCCATTCAACTAATTTCCCTTCCTTGATCGCTTTTTAAAATCAACTTTAGGGGTAATGGATGTTTGATTTCTCGCTTTAAATTAACTGATAGCCTGGTCCACTCCTATACCATATACTTTTAATAATACCATTGGTTAATAGTCCTTGACCCCGGTTTTATTCTAACCATATCTAGCATATTTCACATGGGTTCCATGCACTTTCCCCTCCTTAACACTAAATTCTAACATGGTTTTAGAATCCTATGACATCTTAACTTAAAAAATTTTGATGTTAACCAAAATCAATTTGTCCCACGGGGTCCCTTTTTGTGGGCGGCCTCTTGGATCCAAAGATCCGTCCTAGTAAATGGTTTATTAGAGTTGAAAAGATTCTCAAATGATTGGTCTATCATAAGGAATCTGAATATATACTTTAAGCATATGGGATATTCAGTGTCAGAGATATGGTGGAAAATGGTGAAATTTGATCAGTCATGTACACTGTACAGGGGAACAATCTTTCGAAATGCACGGATCTTGACAAATTTGGTATCAATTGTAGCTATGAACATAGCATCCAGAAAAGTATATTTGTGCAGTTGTTTTAGGTTAGGTGTTAAATTGGTGTAAATTTACCATTTTTAAGAAATCAAATTTGTATTGTTTTTGTATGGGGAATTAGGGACACTACCCATCTCTTTCCTAACCGATAACCCAATCTGGAGGAAGATCTGAACAATGGAAACTGTACATTTCCAGGTTGCTCATGCTCGAAACCAACATTTGACAACAATTTTGGTCAAGATTGAAGCATTTTGAAAAATTTGGCCCCCGTACATGACTCAATCAATTTCACATGACCTTTATCGGCAATTTTCACCCACATTTTCTATAACTGAACATCCAGATATGCCAACTCTAATTTTCTGATTCCTTATATAGACGAATCATTTGAGATACTTTCACTAATGAACCATTTTGTCCGATTAATTCCCCGCTTCATTAACTCCATATGGGCCGCCAAACGGACCGCCACCCGTTGGACAATATTTGATTTTGGTAACATCAAATTCTTTAAGTAGACTGTGTAGAGGATTCTATAACATATGTTATAATTTGTTTTACTAAGGGGGGTGCACGGGAAACCTATATAATCTGCTAGACGAACAAGCGTGTTGCTTACCTTGACTTGATCTCATTCAAGACGTCGGCTTTAAACTATCACATTGTTGTTTGGACTCCAACTTCAGCGTACGTCACGATAGTAACCTTTTCTGGTTTATTATCATTCAATCGTCTGTCCATGGGCATTTTAGTATTGTTTTTCTGTCTCACCCTTTTCTAAGTTTGACATTTGAAAGACTTTTCTCCAATTGTTCTTAGCCACCCATCCTGCAATAACACAGATAATATACATGAACAATATAGTCATTACAATCTGAGATGAATATACTCACAGCCATTTATATTCATCTTCAGTTACAATGGACCCATGGTTTTCGAAATATGAAAGAAAACTGGAAAAAAGTGGAGAAAAGGCTGACTACAAAATAAGTCTAGCCGACTCTCTCTGTTGTTTTGTAATCACATAATCGCACATTTACGGTTCCACGCTTCATTATACTTTCTAAATAAAGGGTTTTCTGATTGGCTCGATTTCATTTACATTACACACTGGACTACAGGGTGTCCACAAAAATGGTGCAAGGCAAAAGCGCCCTCATTGGAGGTGAAAACAATAAAATAGTGACATAATATTTACAGCATATCACAAATGAAGTCTTGGCTTTTGAATACCGTTTATAACATCCGATTTGGTTGTTGCAATTCAGAGATATGGCTAATATTCCAAGAGAGGGTGCGGTACCAATTGTGCCACTTTCCACAGAATGGGATACATCATGTTGATAGGTTGATAGGGCTTACTGATTTAAGATTTTACATCCGAACCTGCAAATGCATATCGAAAGAGTTCCATTATCATTTAAATAGTCATGCGCACTTTCAATTTGAGTACAGAACTATGGTTATTTGTATTTTCAATTTACTTCAAGAACAGAAGTTCATAAAAAAGGTCTTAAAAAACGTGTATTATTTAGGCAAGATGTGCAATTTATAATTGTTTGATAATGTCTATGTTTTCAGCTGAGTGTGCTCTATTTTTATGTTCTTTACTTATTCATGAAGCCATTTTTAGAATGTTTACACAGAAAAAGAAACGTTGATTTGAAGCAACAAGACAAAAGATGAAGCATTATAACTGATGGACGAATTCTTTTGAATCAATAAAGTCTCTTATCATCATGCATAGCTATGCATGATTCGATTATGTAAGTTATCCCATTCTGTAAAAAGTGGTTAATGTCCCTGAAAGGTTCAGAAAGGTAGAGTCAATATTTTTAAAGATATGACCCAAGAAATAAAGTAACCTGTACAACCCATTTTACCCAATTGAGGCGCTAGGAACTACAAATTCGACACTGCACTTTTTACGTACAGAACCACAGCAGCCGACAACATCCTGCTGAGCTATACTGTTATGAGTGTCATTGTTCAAATAAGAGTCTCTTCAACAGACTTTAGTAGGCGTCTGTGGAAATTTGATATTCGGGTTTAATTATAAGGTTTTAAAACAAAAATGTGTGACCGGTTAGAAGTTTTTCTGTTGAACGGTTTCGGGTGGTATAAAAGGGACCATTTTAGACAAATTTTTTTTTTTTTTTTTTTTGTTATTTTCTCGAGGTGGCACTATTTCATCATGGACGGACATAAACGTAGCATTTCCAGCTCTGCCGTTAAGTCCAATCTGGGATCCCAATTCTAATAACAAAATCGCTTATTTTGTGATAAATACGCATTTTTTAGCATTCTCGTTCGCAGGTATAGTTTTCTAGACAATTACCAACGTAACTGTGCAAAAATATGAAATTTTGAAAATTGGAGGCGCTCTTCAAAAAATGTGCTAATATTGCTTTAAAGCAGCACTGGCACATTTTGACAAAATATAAAATTTCTTCAATTTGTTCTCAAATGATAGTCTAGGCCATTGGAAGAACAGAGAAACATTTTACACATAAAAATAACACATTCAAAAAACAGATAGGGAGGTTAATAAGTGGTTAAAGCAATATTAGCACATTTTTTTGAAGAGCACCCCCAGTTTAAAAAAAAAAAATGAGATTTTTACAAGGTTGCATTGGTATCTGGCTAGTAAACCATACCTGTGAATGGTTAAGCTCGAAAATGTCTGTGTCTCACTTTTTTTTTTTTTTTTTTTTTGTGACCGGTTAGAAGTTTTTCTGTTGAACGGTTTCGGGTGGTATAAAAGGGACCATTTTAGACAAACAAATTTCTACACGGTCATCGATTTTTCTTGGGAAATGCGAAGTAAATGTCCGTGTTTTGAAATGGCAGCAGTGCGTAACCTGATGTTGGTGTAATCCATGCACAGCGGGAGTTTGCTGGCTGCTGTGGTACAGAACCACCAATACGAATCTAAGCCCAACAAATATTAACACATGAATGTTTCCATTGGTAATAACGGCTAATAAACATGCATTTTAATGAAATTAGGAATATGCTCAAAACACCTTGTCCTGTGCAACCTTTGACAATATAAATTTCTTCAATTGCTCTCAAATGATTTTCTAGGCCATTGGAAGAACAGAGAACATTTTACACATAAATTAAAAACAAGTAAAAACACCAAAAATAAAAAAAATAGGGATGTTAATAAGTGGTTAAACAATATTAGCACATTTTATTTGAAGAGGCGCCCCCAATTTTTCAAAAATTGAGATTTTTTACACGGTTGCATTGGTATCTTGCTAGTAAACATACCTGTGAATGTGTTAAGCTCGAAATGGTCTGTGTCCTCACAAACGAAGGAATTTGGAATTAGAATAATTATTATCGGGATCCCTAATAATATTCAACGGCTGCTGGAACGGGCCTTCCAATGTGAAGTACCGCGAAATCGCGCCAGGTAGCGTGTCTACGCCTCATCCATTATTTTGTGTTTATTGCGTTTCGGCAAGTCAAGTTAGGTTTATTTTCAGGTGTCGAGGTGGTGCACTATTTCATCATGGGACGGACATAAACGGAGCATTCCAGCTCTGCCGTTAATCACTCTGGGATCCAAATTCTTATTACAAAAGCGCTTATTTTATGAGTAAATCTCATTTGTTAGCTTTCTCGTTTCGCAGGTATAGTGTCCTAGACAATCACCAACGTACTTTGTCAAATATAAAATTTTTGAAAATTGGGGCGCTCTTCAAAAATGTGCCATATTGCTTTAAAGACATCAGGTATTTGTATGTTAACTTTTAATTTTCCATAACTTTAATCAACAAATGTGTTAGGTACTGATATCAACAATATCTATACTCGTACTCACTGATATTAAACCACAAAGTTACAGACCGGTCAAACCGGGTGCATTGCGTGGAAACAGCCCTACTACGTGCGTTTTCTTGTGTTAAACACCATTTTCGACGTCTGCTGAATTATGTCGCCGCGACTTATTATAAAATCGTTGCTATTTACCCATAGGAACGCTTGATTTGTTCTTAATCATTTCAATGTGAGGGCTTTTGTTAATAAAAGGCTTTACAACCATGCAAAAATATCGATTTTGAAAAATCCTTGAGGGCGCACGTATTTTTCAATTTGCCATGTCTCTTTAACCGAAAAAATTAATTACAAAATTACTATACTGTTTATTGAGTTCAGGCATCAGAATGTAACAAGCAAGTTGCAACCCAATGTGCATTTATAATTTAACGTAACTGGGGTTTGGCGATGACTTATAGTTTATCTTATATTGTCTTGAAATTGTATTTAATCACCAATTCCATTAATGTTTATCATTATCAGGTTTAATAATATTATGTAAATGCAGTTATTTTATCCAGTAGAACTTGCAAACATCAGCGTACTTGCGTATTTTTTAAGGATACACAGATTCCTTCAACTGCATGAAAAGCCGAATCATGGTGGCCATTTTTTTTTTTGCATTTGCAAGTTTTGATATAAGCAGCTTAGGTATGCAAATGCGCTTTAAATATCGTAATTGCTGTATTTCTGATCTCTTAACAGTACAATCGGATAGGCAAAATTAATTCGCTACAGGAAAGACTACTATGCCATACAAAGTGTGAATCATAATTGGGTCAAAGTGGCATTTGGTGCATAAAATCCGAGGGGGGGGGGCACTCATATATGAGAAGTGACCGGTGAATTTGCGGATTGGACTTATCAAAGTAGGGGGCATGCGCTTAGAACCTTTTATGAGGAAAAAAGGGGTCATTTGGGTGAGGATGATGCAAATCACTGAGCCTCTCGTATTTTGTGAAATATGATGAATTTTCCTCAGTGAACAAGAGGGGCTTTCCCTGTGAGAAGCATGAAAAAAATAAGGGGTCCATTCAGTGACATTTAAAAGGAGGCATCAACTGAAGCAAAAAAGGGGGTCTTTCAGTGACGGTTAAAAAAGAGTGGTCCTTTCAGGGACAGGTTAAAAAGGGGGTTCATTCATTGACATGTTAATAAAAAGGGGGGTATTTCATGACAGCAGGTTTGAAAAGGGGGGGTCAATAGTGCCTCACATCCCCGTCACCTATTTTTAGGGAGTGCCCCCGGGCATAAAAATGCCCATTGAGTGCTAATTCGCATAATTTAAGAAAAAACAGCCGGGACAAAAGCTTGTTACTATTTTTGTTATCTATATTTTCGTAGGCGTATAATGATATAACTTGGTGTAGGAAGCGGGTTGAAGAGTTCTCGACCTGCTTTTTTGGGGCGTACTTTGGGCAAATTAGGTATACAAATGTGGGTAATTAATATGCAAAAATCAGCGTAATTGCATACAACCAATTCCTTCACTGCTTGAAAGCCTACCATGGTGCAATCTTTTTCCATTTGAAGGGTGGGGTGTTGAGGAGGGGGTGGGGTTTTGGTGAGGGGGTTGGGTGTTGGGGAGGGGTGGATGTTGGGGAGGGGGGTGGGGTGGGTGGGGAGGGGGAAGGGCTATTGGTTGGGAGGGGGTTTTGGGGATGGGTGTTGGTGAGGGTAAGGTGCGTTTGTGAGGGTGGGTGTTTGGGGTTGGGTGTGTGGGTGGTTTTTTGGTAGGGGGGTGTTTTTTTGGGTGGTTTGTGGGGGGAGTTTATTCTGGTTTTTTGTTTTTTTTGTATGTTGTATCACTTTCATTTTTGAGGTTTGGTGTTGTGGAAGGGGATATCTGCAATCAACTGTAATCGCAAGTGCAGTTGCAATCTGGTGTCCCGCTCTTTGCCTTCCATCTATGCGCGAAAGTAGCAAGACTTGTGGGTTTCAGAGAACAGCCTTGCTGTAAAATTATTCCTGCCGGTATTTCTTGGGTCATATCTTAAAAGAATGACTCCACCCCTATCACTAAGCTTTTAAGGGCACTTACTAACCCACCCTCCCCAACATCCACCCATCCCTTACCGTGCAACCAAAAGACAAAAAGTCACGTTTTTTTTGTTTTAAACGTATGGGCGGCCTGCAACTAAGTGTTGCGTTTTTTTTGACACAAGCACCGTATCATAATTATGCACCACTTAGAAATACTTAAACGGGAATAATTTGGTGATTCAAACAACTGTGACCAAGAGATAGAAGAAGAGAAAGACCACCCAGTCAGATGTGTAGCCAGCGTGTGCCCCGTAAATTATGTTCCGTCAGTACGTTTGTCGCAAGCTGGTGTTTTGATGAGGGTATGCATGCATGAATTACAACAGGTACCGAGGTTTTATCAAATGGTAAATACATCGACTAAGTTTATGTTTGGCATCATATGCTGGTTCTGTTCCTGAGTTTACACGTTTTGCTCAATTTCATCTAATCGCTTCAGCAGAAAGCAAAACTCGCTTCCACTTTCTGTGCAATAGATATAATGTATAAGCTACTATTGGGGAAATTTATAAAAATTGGTAACAAATAGTTGTACTCCATGTACATCCTGTCTCAAAAAGTGGTACAATCAGAAAAAAAATGGTTAAATAATGAATTTTTCAAAATAAATCTTCCCTTACTTGGCATAATATTAAAGAACAAACACCAGGCTTTCCAATGTGTTTGTTTCATCACTCTTATTTGCTTTTGTCATCCGAGATATATAATCAATTTTACTGCGATACAAACAAAATAATTTTTTGTCGACTTTTCATGCATGGGCAGAGTTTGTTCGGGCTGTTATGCCATGCTGTCTTGAAGCTAACAAAAGATTGGCAACTTGACAAAAGAACAAAAACACAGATTAAAGTAAACAAAAGGAAAGTCTAGTTTGTATCTACTTTTATCTAGTTTTAATAGTATTCATCATACGTTCATGATCAATCTCTTTTCATAAATATAACAATACAATATTTTATTGCACGTCAATGAAATGGAGCTTGAATTTATTACAAAATTGGTATCTGTTAAATTCATGTCAGAAGGAATATAAGGCAACAAAATAACCCTCCAAATCCAAAGAAATTGTTTAAAAATATTGCACTATCCTTTGTGCATTTACTAATTGTCGAGTCATAAGAATTTGAATTTGGAAGCAAAGTAGCAAGTGTTGTAATGAATTTGCGTTTCATGATACTTCAAGACCATAAAACTCTCTCCTCCAGGGGCTGTAACGCTCATGGTTTCTTCTAACAAACCCGTATGTCGAATGGTTTCCCTTATCTTAAGACCGCACTTACTGATCTAACTTCCAACATTACGTAACTGTTTTTCATATCTTGTAGAGTTTCTTTATGTAGTTAATCCTTTTTTAAAGAATTTCATATCTGTTGAAATGTGAATAACTTTAACATTTTAACTAATTCTTTCACCGTTTTCACTCAACCAGAAAGTGGCACAAACTCGATTTTTGTGTTCCGCAGTAAACTGGAGTTATCTCTCGATTGAAACAAGCAAATGAGATGAAACAAAAAATCCTGGAAAGCCTCGTCTTTTCTCTTTAATGTGATGTACAAAGACTTACTTATGCTGAGATATAATATGATTGTACCATTTTTAGACAGGCTTTAGTGCTGTGTTCTTGTCCATGTTTGATTTCTTAAAACCCAGTGGTATTGCGGTAAACTTTGAGCATATTTGCATTGGAGAATTGCCTTGAAATACTCCTTACCTTCTCCTGTTCTTGGTAACATAGAGCCCAATAGCACACAAGATAACAACTCCGACATATCCCAGAATAGCTATGGCCCAAGTGGGCCCAAATAGGAATAGCCAGGGGTTCAGGACTTGGGTCTATCGGTTTCACAGACTGCCCGAAAATTCCTTCCACTCTAGCGTCATTGAGTTTCATCATCAAGAACAGCTCCTATATCAGAAAGTGTGCACAAAGCTTATTTTCAAAATATTGAATTTAGGATAGGTTTTTGCTCTTTAATTAGAAATATAAAAAATGTTTACAATTAAATTTTGCGATATTTACATCTTTGTAGAAACTATATATCACAACGAGGAAACTGAACGAAATAAACAGACCAAAACAATAAGAACAAAGGCAAAGAACTTTCAAACAAAACAAATAAAAAAGGAAGTAATATAATAGTAAACGGTAAATATATAGATGAAGAACAAAGGCAAAGAACTTTCAAACAAAACAAATAAAAAAGGAAGTAATATAAAACGGTAAATATATAGATGAGTGAAGTGTTCATTCTTTAAATATTCTGAACTGGTTAACATCTTATTAAAGTTCACGATTATAATGGTGCCCCAAATTTCAATGTGATTTATTTTGTTTTGTGCCAGAGGGTGTTTTGAACCAATCCCAGTACTAGCGCTTTGTGGGCTAAAATGAGTGTAAAAGTCAGGATTTTTCTGTCACATGTGGAATCACATGGCCTTATTAAGGTGAAACTTCCAAAAACTATTGCATTGTGGGATGGACTCAATTCCCCCCTTTGTGCATTACTCACATTGAATAGCTCCATATTTTCCACAGTGCAACAGAGCCCTTTATGTAGATTCTGACAATTTAGCTCTCAACAAGCCTGATATAATCTTCCATATTTAAAAAAAAATCTTATTTTTTACAATACGTGTACTGATTGGCATAGCGCCCCTTAGGCACTGTACACATACACTCTAGTTAAGCTGCTGGATAACTTTGGTATGCACAGTTCTACATTCGAGAAAAAACAGTACTTGTATATCTGAATAACTTTGTAGAAATTTAAAAATATTTGAAAAGTACCTGTTATTCCTAGGCAGCAAATTTAATTAAAAAAAATACTTCCAAAAGTTTTTTCGTTTGTTTGCTGTTGTTGTTGTTTTTTATTTTAAAAACAGTTTAAATATGTTTGTTTTTGATGATATTGAACTCTTTCAAAGCGTGATTTAAAAGCGGATATGATAAAAACATACACGTCATACATGCACATGTGACATGTGTACTTATGAACCAAAAAATAGAGTATAACACTAAAATTTCGCAGTTCCGTCTTGCGCTCTCGATATGTTCCGGGAATATAGAGAGTAGGCCGCATTTTTGTCATTAGCTAATCAGAACAATATGCAAATTAGTTACTTAATATGCATATTTGGTGATGATAGCCGACATGGGTAATATGTGCGTCCACTACTACTGGTCATTGCGTTCCGGTTGAAGACGTGAAATTTACTGTTTTGATTGATGAGCAACATCCATCCATCCATATACTATATAATCCAGACAGCATGTCAACGAAAATCTAAATGATCCTTTGTGAGAGCACGTGTGGCGCAGCGGATAAGCGCAGGACTCATGATCATAAAACCATTATAAAAGTTCGAGCCCCGCTGTAGTCAACGTGT
>JAMKCH010001577.1:0-49935 GCA_023653785.1 Ophioderma brevispina
TTTTACGCGCCGTTCTTTTACGTTCCCTGCAATGGTTTCGTAGTTTTCCGGCTCCAGTTTTTTTAACGTTTCTGGCACGTAGTGAGGTCCCCTCCCAGCCTGCCAGTCATCCCTGTTTTTTTACAGGTTTATTTTATTAACAAAAACAGTGTGGGTTGAATATATTCGGAAGAAAGCCATATCCACATTCGACTATGGACCATGACCAAATAACCATTGTCTAACGAAATTCCTGTTGTCCCCCATCGGGGGTTGGGGGCCTAGGGGGCAAATCCAAATGTAATTCATAAATCAATTACTAACAATCATAATAAACCTCTGATCCCGCAAATTGAAAACTTTTTCTTGAAAATGAAAATGAAATTAATGTCACCCCAATTCCTTTCCCTAATATCAGCGACCAATGGATACACATAGACCTCGGCAAACAATTGAGCTAAATATAATCGGCCCCAGTATGCGTAGCCATTGTCATATTGCCAACCAGTGATTGCCACGCAGATGGAACGATTCTAGGTGTTTATCACACCACTCCACGATTCTGGTTGAGTACACTAAACCCGTCCTCTTTCATACTGAACTACCACTTCACATGACAATCAGGCCGTTAACACTAAGTTTTCGTCCGAAAACGCGGTGAAATTGAAATAGAACGGAGTTAAGCCATAAGTTACAGATTTTGGGTGTCTGCACAAATATTGTCGGTCAAAGCTTGCCCACCAACTTTTGTTCGTCCACAAGTTTGTTCGTCTTTCTTCTTCTTCTCCCTGTTCGAATAAAGATGAAAAATACGGCCAAAGTATATTGAAATACGCACTAATAAATAAGCTCAGGATTTACTTAATTGTGAATGAGTATGTATTTTGTGCTTACGTATAAAAAAAACCACTCATTCTAAATTGGCGAGGTGATAACACCTGAAATCTTTTCAACTGCGAAACATATAACAATGGCCTGCACTCCCAGATGAAATGAATCAATTGTTTTTCTTCACGCATCGTTAATAAATTAACTCGCATGGCTTCGCTTATTGTGTTTGGACTTTTAAGAGAAGAAGACACGTCGAACGCTATATATAATAGACAATCACTCTTTACTTGTAACCGGAAACCGTGGGGGGGGAGGAAAACCGGGGAAAGGCGGGCGGGAACTGAAAGAAATCCCCTCCAAAACAAATTATTTCATCCCACATAAGGAAACTCCGATCTTTTTAATTTCATTCGATTGTGTTATATTCAATAATTCCACACACCTTCACTAGCCCTTAATACGCTGAAAAAATTCATCGGAATGAAAAGTAAAGAGTCGTAAAAAGAGAACTATGAAACACCTGATTACCTTCTTTGGGAGGTTTTGTTCCGATCGTCACTTAGCAAATAAACAGGGCAATAAAACTCATGATTTCAACAAACTCAGTTTGAATATCCAAAGCCGAAAGAACGTTTTATTTCATAATAATGTTTACAAGTTGTTTTAAGTTTTTGCAGTACGAAATTCGTTTTACTTCATCTCTATGGGAGCAACTTTATGGGACAGCCTGTATGGTCGTTCAAAACTGTTTTCGAAGTGGCGATTAGAAAAAACCTCCTCTCTTTCTTCAATAATTATGTTGTTAACATAGCCTATACAAGTGGTCATCTTTGTTGTGGTTTTAGGGACCAAGGTTGTGACAAGATGATATCTGCCGGCAACTATACTTCTAACGTTTGTGTTGGATGATGCCTACGTCGGTATTGTCAAGTTCACTGGTACTGCTAACATTCTAAGTAATCTGACATTGTCGTCTCCGACGAAGATCGGAATCAACCTCTTATGTGTCCGTTTCCTGATTGTTGCTGGTGGGGGACATTCTTGGATTTGGCCTATGAAGGTTATCGAAGGTAAGCATCAACAAGGATATATAGAAGGAAAAAAAAAAAATAATAATACTGCAGAGTTTAAAAAAATATTCTTTTTATAAACATTTGGAGATAAGGATTCTTAGAATAGCTCCTGATGCTTCTTTTGCTACCATTTCCATGGATTATGTTTCGTGCATGATTGCACTGAGACAAGAGAGGAGGAGAAAATTGCTTTTTTTGTGCCAAATGATCGGAGCTGAAAGTAAGGATACAATCTGTTTTGGAAACATAAAACATGGCTGATTTGAAATCTTGGTAACTCAATGTTGAAAACATTAGTAGAAATAATCTTTCCCTAGGGGCATCCAAACTGGAAAGGGCTGAGCTTTCGAACACTAGCGATGCCATCATCAGAGCAACCTAAACAGTCATGATGTTGCACCTTATATACACCCGTAAACAAAGTGGGATAGAACAATAAGAGATGATCAAGGATACCCCAGTAATTAAGTTTTCCGGCTCAATTGTTCGCCGGAACATTGTCCACTCTTTGGAAACACAGAATCGAATCATCCGAGCGTTTTATCGACACTGGATGATGAGAATCAAAATTCCAAGTATTGGTCGGTGTGGTCTTCTTGCGATAGACGTTGTGTCAGAGTAGGTCAGTTTCCTCTTAACCAAAACATCGAGGAATGCGATCTGTCCTTGGTCTCCTCTTCACGAGTGCATTTGATGACATCCTTGCGAGACTGTTTAGGTGATCAAATAAAGACGTTAAATGGTCTCGATCTATAACACAGAAAGTGTCGTCCACATAACGTTTCCATATGCTCGGTGGATCTAGGTGCAGTCAGAAGGTCTTTCCTGCTCAAAGGACTCCATAAACAGTTAGCCATTGGTGGGGAAACGGGAGAACCCTCTAATATTTTTTCTACTCATAAAATCATGGCCGTTAACATTAATTTCAGAGGCTTAGTCTCCACATGCCCTTACTTCATTATTCCCCGGGCTCTCATGTGAAAACAGCACTGCCAATCACCTGTTGCCCTTGTCCGAGAATATCCACTTCCCAATATCCTTTTCGCGGGGGGGTCATATAGATTTGCTATAGGAGGCGTGTACACTCAAGCGCATGCATTAGATAGCTCATAAGAAACAAGCAAAACAAAATAATTTAGGGTTTCGGAATAACTGTCCTAGGTGATCTGTGACAGTTCTTATTCTGTCTCGTTCATTGGGTATTTCTTCTCCTTTCGCCATAACAATAATAAGCACTTTATCTGTCCATGATAAAGAAGGTGTCCTCCATTTATTGTTTTGGAGAATTCTCACGTTCCCCGCGCCTACAACATGTTCGTTGCCGACATCCGTGATGGACACAAGGACGTTGCTCATCCACCAGATTGTAATTGTCTATCAGATTATATGGTTCCCCATACACCCCCTCAAAACAAAAAAAATAAATTCTAACATGATTTTGCAACAACTATGCCATCATCTTCAAGGAATTTCGATGTTACCAAAATCAAATATTGTCCCACGGGGTCCGTTGATTCGTCTCATCATAAGGAATAGAAATATATAGTTTGGCATATCTGTGATGTTCTTACAGAAATATGGGTGAAACTGTGATAATATAACTTTTGATTGGTCATCGTACAGGCCAATTTTCAAATCTTCAATCTTTGAAAAATGTTGTCATTTTTGGTATGACATGATATCTGGAAATGTACAGTTCCTACGATTTAGGATCTACTGTTTTGGTTATTTTTAGAAAGATACGAGTAGTCCCCTAATTCTCAACAACACAATGCAAATTTTAAGCTGGTACTTTAGACTGCACGTTACTACTTAAACATCCTAGATATTTGCAAATTATACTTCTCTGGATTGGCTCATGCCATCACCAACACTTTAACACCAATTTGTCAAGTCCTTGCATTAGAAAATTTCCCCCTGTACAATTACCAATCAAAAGTTCAATGACGTTTTATCACATTTTCACCCATATCTCTATACCTAAACCTTCAGAAAACTCCAAATATATGATTTAAAATGATTCCTTAGAAAGACAAATCATATGAGATACTTTCACTATATCGACTACTTTTATGACTGAATAGATCCAATATGGCCACCCAACGGAACCCCTGTGACATATTTGATTTTTGTCAACATCAAAAATTCTTTTAAGTAGATGTCGTTAAGATTTTTAAATCATGTTTATTTTAAGGGTACATGTCATGGGACCCATGTAATCTGCTATACTATAGAGTATGAAAGGATATTCTGCCAATTATCCTTTCATACTCTTATAAGGCGATAATATAATTATCATAAAAGAAAGAAAAATCTTTAAATTTACTCCATTCACTACAGACTGTTTTGCCCAAACGGTTCATCGAGTGAAAGTGGCCAATATTGAATATAGGCTACTTAAGTGATGGACTATTGAGCCACCAGTACATATGCCAAATATCTTATTCAGGTCCTGCGATGATTTGGAAATCATTAGGAGGAACATACTTCTTCTTAGTGAATGGACACGACAATAATTTCCCCTCAGATGACGACTTAAACGCAGTACTTTATTCAGGTGCATAGTATACCGAAATCGCTTTCTCCCAATATGGGACGGGCCGGGATTTATTCGTTGCTACACAACGGTATGTATTACAGTCGTCCTTCGAAATAAGGAGTAAATTGTAACTCTGCATGTGACTATAAGCCATGTGTTTACCGTAAACGTTGGAGCAAATTTTCTATGATACATTGATGGCATTCCTCCATTCATGCATATCTTTGCCCGCCAAATCTCACTGCCAGAAGTTAAAACCCCTTTTTATTTTCAGTGAGTTACGAATGGAATTCCTTTAAAGTGACAAGGAGAGATTTTTTTAGGATACGAAATTTCTCTCAAATTCCCCAGAATCAGACTGTAGACCCACCTACCAAGAACGTTCCGGATGAAGTTTTATTGGACAACAAGTACAAATAAAACAGCAAACCTTGTTTTGGAACTTGCTGACGATCGTAATTGTCCCCATAGAACACCGTGCTTTGACTTTCCTGTCGTCACGACAGAAGTACTAATCATCATCATACATACTACAATCATCATACATAAGACGGCGTATTCGCTTATTCACTTAGGTGTTTCTAATGACATGGAAAGCATTCCCCAATATGCAAAACCCCGTGTTTCGAAAAAAAAATTGGGGGCCGCGTCTTCTTTCTGAAGATCTCCTCATGTCTCTTTTAACAATACAATTGATGGTAATATTTCAAATGTAGAAGTAGCTCTTATTACCAAAATCATTGCCCAAAAAAATCCAGAAGACGGGAAATACCGATCAATCAACAATGTTCTAACATCATAATTGAAGTTCACATCCAATTTATTTACCATCCCAGCAAACTACCAATAGTTAATTTTAATTTTTAAAAGTTACTTCATTCGATGTTCCTTAATAACTTGTAGGTTGTAAATTCTTTTTATTACTCGGACTACCTGGCGACAGCAGTCTACACATGCACCTCAGCAACCATGCAACGTGGAGACATTCCCGAGAGTGCGAAACGAATCCAGGTACGGCCAAGGAGATTGTGAAGGAAAAAGCTTCTACCTGTGAAGGACAACGGTCCTTGCTAACCTTTTTCGCTACCACCCTTCGCGTACCCCCCCGCACTTCTCTCTCTCTCTCTCCTCTCTCTCTCTCTCTCTCATTCTCTCTCTCTCTTCTTTCTCAAGTATAACAAGAGGTTTCGAACGGTTTTGTAAACTGTCGTATGAGTTTCTACATAAAATACACGACGGCACTAAACAATATTATTTCTTGGTGAAGGTACCAATCCCAGTTCTAAGTTTTACAAATGTTAGAAATGGTGATTGAGTTTTTGACAAATTTGTCAAACAATCATAATTAAGTACCTAGCACATTAAAAGTAGGTGCGATTTGTCTCCAACCCAAACTCTCCCCAACATGGCAGGGCGTTGGTTGCGATTACCTGCAATCCATCTTTCTCCCATTAGAGCAAGAAAAAATAAAGAGATGTAAAAAAACATATCGACAACAGCATGTTTTCTTCTGCAGTCCGATTTACTGCCTCGAGAGACATGACCCGGGAGGGCAGGGACGTCACCCCGGACGTAACAATGACCATCTTATTTTTTTTTAAAATAAGACTCATAGTCCACCTGCAACGATAAGAATAGGGCACTAAATTAAGTTGACTCTTATTAACTTAACTTTTAGTTTCATCACGCTGTATTCCGTTGTCGTTTTTTGGAGCCGGATTATGGCTCCAGGTTATGTATATCTGCCTTTATACCGGGCGTTAATGAGATCAGAAAAAAATGACTGTTGGCGCTGGGGGGGGGGGGTCTAAGATGTGCCTACATGTCAGCTGTAGGTTTGGGTGGTGGTTCAGATGACGGTACTTCCGACATGCTGCAGAGGTAATAATAATAATCCTTTATATAGCCCTTTATCACCGTAATTACTCAGTCTCGAAGGCGCTGTGCTATTATCATTACGCTGCCGTCAGAAATCGTCTAGGTGTCAGCCTGGCACGCGCTCATCCTATCTGCACATTAAATTGTAATATTCCTATAACTTCTACCCGGATATCGCTTGGTCGACAAGGCAACTGATACTAAGTATCTTGCCCAGGTTCACAAACACGTTGCGGTCCAGCGGGGGCTCCCGGGCTGGGCTCTAACTCCACGATTTACAGGCAAAAAAGGATGTCTCAGAAGAAATGTGAAAAATTAAATGCCAAATGCGTTTTGTTTAGAAAATGATAATGCGAAATGCGGATTTTTTTTCTGAAAATTAAAATCTTTCAAGGTGAGAAAAACCTTTATAAAAAATTTAAAACAAAATGTCGCGCGATAATCTTCTGAAGCAACTGTTTTTTTGTGGTGCGTGGGCCTATTAGGTTATTTTTGTACACTCAACACACTAAAATATAGGTATTTTTGACCGTAGTTGCTTTAGGTACTTTTACACAGCGCTTTAGCTGTAGGTATGCATGATAATGGATCAAGGTACGGTTCTTTTAGGTCAGTTATCTCGATAATCTGGTATGTGACCCCGTTCTTGCGGAGGTGAAAATTCAATGAGGCGCACTTCTGTTAATCATGTTTAATTGTTAGCCTGATTGTGTAGCATGTTAAAGCTGGACTGGCACATTTTCACTAAAATATGAAATTTCCTTTCAATTTGCTCTCAATGATAGTCTAGGCCAGTTGAAGAACAAGATATATTTTTACAACTAAAAATAACATACCCCAAACCTGATAGGGACATTAAAATGAGGATAAAGACATCCAGGTACTTTGTAGGCCACCTTTTAAGTGTTTCCCATAACTTTATAAATCAACAAATTTGTAGATACGACGTGAATATTTTTTAACTCGTAACTCACGTGATATTAAACCACAGAGTTTATAGACCGGTCAAACGTGTGCATAGCGTGATAACATGCATACGGAGTGCGTGTTCTTGTGTTAAAAGCCTTTTCGTCGTCTGCTGTATTTAACGACGCCGGCGACGTAAAATTAATAAAATCGTTCTGTCTATACCCATAAGGAACTCATTTGGTCTTACTCATTTCGGGTGAGGGCTTTTCGATAAAAAGCTTTACAACCATCAAACAATATAGATTTGAAAAATCTTGAGGGCGCATATTTTTAAAATGTGCCCGTTGTCTCTTTAAGGCCTGAAATACACTATACTACGTTTCCATACATGAATGAAATTGTATTTAGTGGCAGTGGAGGAGGTAAATGACCGGAGTCCTCCAAGATAATCCGGTGTGGCAGGATTTGAATTCTTTCATTTTCCTCTCCGACTTATTGGAATAGGTGCAAAACTCCAGGGGGACGAACGTATCAAAGCGAATCGGAGTATAGAGCAAGAATAAGTCATTTACTTGAAGTAGTGGTCCAGGATTACATGACAAGTAAGAAGATGATTGGAATGTAGATTATCACTAGAGCCAAGATCTTCCCAATTCTCATGGCACAGTTCAGTCATTTCATATAATGATGTACTTACAAAATACAACCCTGGCTTTGTGAGTATGACCTGATACCCAGAACACAAGGTCAAGATCATGTTAATGCATACATGAACCATTCACTGAACTGTGTCCCAGTGGATGAGCATACCATAGCTCATGTGTATAGCATGCAGTCTTCTCTCTTTAACAGTTGTTGCGTACCTCATTCCTGATGGCTGCTGTGAAGTGCGAACAATTACATCTGGATTGATTCAACCATTGGCAACAAAACTGAGTTCAGTTTCCAGTGACCTCATACCGAGAAGGTGTACAAGGTATGTCATCCATTCCCTGGATTGACTCTCACGAGATTTCTTCTTCTATTTCAGGATGATAGGAAATCAAACTTCCCCTGTCCATAATAGACTCAGTACCATATTATACATCATATAATTGCCTAGACCTCGAAATGACCTCAAAATATGTACAGAATGTTGACTACACCAATCAAGTTTCATGGACATGCAAACACTTTTAACAAATCCTTAGATGACCCGAGACCTTGAAAGACCTTTAAAAAATATTTGCATCAAATGTTGACTATACACCCACCGAGTTTTCATGACATAAACAATTTTTAACGATTAACCGTACATGACCCCGATTACCTTGACACGATCACTTCACAGTATTTGGCATCAATATTGGACTCCCCCCATCGAGTTCACTCCTAAAACAATATTCAAAAACGACTTAAACGGATTAGCAAGCGATTTGCTAATCCCCACATCGAAAAAATCATCAAAATTCATATTTTGGTGGTTTTTTTTTGTTACTGGCATGGATAAAATATGCGAACATAACCTGCAGTGGTTGCTTGAAATCCGCGTATTAAAGACATGGCAGTCCTTTAACCTGATTCTTAAATTTCTATACGTGCTATTCAAATTCCGATTGAGATCAAAAAAGCTTTCCCGGTGAATTCCCAGTTTTAAGTGCGATATTGTGTTCACCATGATCAATACAGTTTTGACCTTCAAACCAAATATTATTGATCTTTGTTTATTCTGTCTTGTTGTAAACTACAGTCAGCCCCTTATTTTAGTGTATATTGAAGATGCCATTGCTGTATGCCTATTTTACAGGAGACGATGACAATTCCTCAAATATTTCATTTTTTCACTATTTGGTGTTTTGTTTTCTTCTAACATTAACAGCAAGTCATCTGGACGTGTAACACACTTATCCCCTGATTTATAAGTACAAAATTGCATTCCACATTTTTTCGATTCTCCTCGCATATCCCTGCTAATCCCTTTAACTTTAGATTACCCCTGATGGCCTTGAAATGATCTTCAACACTTTGGTAACAAATGTTGACTACACACCCGCGTTTCATGGACAAGCAATATATAATGAATGAACTTAATGACCCCGTTTATGACCTCGAATGACCTTCAAAATATTTTAGCCTCAAATGTTGGCTGATTGTGAATGTAGCCTTATAGCCAACCCCTAACTTCATGGATATAAAACAATATTTTAAAAACGATTTGGACCTTATCTTAAGGGAGAGCGTGGCCACTGGTTATGGTATTAGCCTTTGGTGGCCACTTGCAGGGATTTAATCGGTACTAAATTCTGGATGTAATCTGTACAATAGTTATTGATTGAAATTGATTCGCTCTCCTACCCATTGTTTCATTTGGGCAAATGACCCATGATAATACCCCGTCATTCGGAGGCGTTAAACCGTCGGCCCATTACAAGAGGCATACCTGTGTAATGCACATCACAGTGTCGAAAAGAGTAGGTGGTTACCCCTGCTGTCCCAATCTTTTCCCATTATAATGGGCCCCAAGAATAAGCTTCCTGCATAGGCTTTTCTTGGTTATCCAGGGCATGTCCAATAATCAAATTTTTTAAAAAAAATTGCCTGACCCTGATGACATTCAAAATAATTGGCATCAAATGCCCAACTAAACCTCGCGCAGTTTCTTGACTGGCTTGACTGTGCCTCATTTTTGAATATTCAATATCCATATCCAGCTAAGATCTCGTGCTAGCTGTTAAATTCAAATGCAGGATGACACATGGGACCGAGTGCTCCTCGAAAAAATATTGCCGGAATTTGGCCCCCCTCGACCGGGGCCCTGCTTATAATTCAACTTAGTGACGATTGTCGCAGTGCAAATACCTGTCCGCAAGTGATTTGTCAGGTTTAATAAGGCCACTGCACTCTTGTATTTATCTCTTATGTCCTGGATATGAGGGATCATTAGTGAATCGCTTTTGATGCCAGGCGCCTGTGTGGTATTGTAAAGCACAGGATGGCATGATGAGTGTAATTACTGCCGACCTTCCCTTAGGCGTCCGTCCAACATTGGACCTGACCGGTAACAAAAATCTTGCAAACTGAACATTGACCAACTGTGCTTGATACGTGACTTGCCTATGTGCAAAACATAATTGGCGTTGGACGCTTTCTCATAATACAAAAATGAGTAAAACTAAACTAAACCTAGTATTATTCGGCTTCTATGACAGCAGTTTGATTGTCATTTCCATCACACTAGACAATCCGATGTGGTTCGTTTTATCCGCTAAGGGAAATACCTTAGATTGGTTCTATGGCCGTATACCTTCAATTGGATACTGTATTTGCACAAGGATTGTGTCATTCTAATTTCTCCTTTTTTGACAATTTCGTTTGACTTTACTGTTGGTGTGTTCCTTTAACTTAAAGAGACACGGGGCCTTTCCATAAAAAGCGCCCAATTTTTTAACCATTTTTTTGTGTTTTTTCAATAAGTGAATAAGCCGACTACTTGTCTTTACGGGAGAAGATGAGGGGGTGGGGGGGGGTGGATAATTGAAAAAACCCTGTTCATACCCTCTGAATGTTTTGAATAAGGTTTCAAATTCGGAAGGCTTGCATGTGAATATGCATTGAATTTCCATTAGCACATACCGTATTCGGCTAGTATCACATGCTGCACTAATTTCAGGATTTTATTCCTGATTTCAGAATTGTTTTACTTTTACAAAATTCACACATTTTTTTTTCAATTCCAGCCCATTTGGTACATAGTATTTCACACCCAGATACATGTCTTTATACGTTTTGTTTATCACATGTAAATTGCATCCATTTTTCATGATTTAGCACTGGAGCTGCATGATGCAGTCTGAATCAGTTTTCAAGATAAAACTAATTATAGCATATTCAAAATCCCTTTAGCCTTTGCTGTCTAATGGTATCTGTTCACAAAAATAGCTATACCACTAACAAATTGTACAGCAAACTGAGACCGGCTATCTAAAATGCCGAGTCTGAGCATGATCAGGTAAACATAAGTAACGCGTTTATAACTAAAGAATTAAATCAACCCTGAACTTAAAGCCCTGCATAGTAGTATCTGCATTGGTTATGACCTTGTTTAATACATCATCAGATTTACTACTTAAGCCTCTTAGAAATACCATGCCAATACACTAGGTGCACACAATCATTATATCAGTAAATCTCGAAATAATGAGATACTGGACGACCTACATCTGTCATTTACACTGCTTTTTATAGTAAAGCACAGTCATAACCATTACAAGTCATCCAAGAGCGTTTTTTGTCATTTACTTTAAAAAATAATAATTAATCTAATTGTAACTTGGCGCTTTAATTCAGTCATATTGCACCAAAGATTCTTCTGGATATTGTCATTATTAGAAGGGTGGTAACATTTTAGTGGTAAACTTTATGGTGTATGACAGGGGTTATTGATTGACGTTATTTTTTTACAGGTAAGGTTGTTTTATTCTAGGATCTCCATACTTTTGGACTGGGTAAATTCATACGTCACTTTTGTGAAATACACACCCTCCTAATATTAAGAAAATTAATATGGTGATTTAGAATTTCTGTCGTGCACGACAGAAATAAAAGCGAATGCTTTATTTCTAAGTAATTATGATTGTGTTTTGTGTAGCTCTGCTTTAGGCTCTGCCTTGTTCAGTGGAATTGGTGTTCTGCTATTTCTTTTGCTGTTATTGTTTCTCTTGGGTGACTATAGGTTTAACTTAACGGTAACACGCCTGATGGAATGTGTACAATTCGTCATTTAAGGATATCATCTCAATATCAATTTACGAATTCTAACTTTAAAATAGGAGGAACACACATGGAGCTCAAAAGAATGATCCTTTGGTATCCTCAACAAAGATGTTTTCTCTTTATCACCCTAGATACGCGGCCTTTCCTTAACAGCGTAACCAGAAGTCGAGGTACCCAAATATGACAATGAGCATACACATTTTATTATCATAAGTTCGGCACCACACATAGTTGGTGGGCATATGGTCGGTCGTCTTTGGTAAGACCTTACGCATATTTATGGCACGCAAGTATTTTGTGTTCCTTGCATTTCGCAAGTAAAACACAACAATAGTAACAACTTAGCTTCCAAAGCACAACTGATACCACATGCTGTCACTCTGACTCAATATCTCTTTTCCCTCGCCAATTAACAGGGGTACAAAAGGAAAACCTTTGTGCCTCAGGATGTAGGGATCTTATTAGAGGCCTTTTCCTTCCATCGATTGGTATCGCATAATTATTGCGGAAATTTCAGACGATCAGACTTTGGAACATTGAGGAAATGGTGTGTTTGCCAAACCAAAAGGGGGAATGGCTATCCTGGAACATATTAACAGTTTGGAACCATAAAGAGTCCGCAATTGGTCACAACTATCGGATGTTTTTAAGGCCAAATACATAGCAACCTTAGACCCTGACTAAAGAAGCTATGAAGCCCTTCCCTAATGCACAAGTTTGCCTTTCATTTTTTTTAATAACGCTTAATCACAGTGTAAATAATTGACAAAATCTTTACACAAAAGTGGCAATCCAACCGTGATCATGCACAGAAATTTGCTAACGTGGTTGATATTCAATATCTTTCATTGAGATTTTTTTTTCATCACAATTCTTGAAGCAGTCAACGCTAAGATCTAAACTGTATATGTCATTTTCATAATGACACCGTACACGAATATACATTACATTTCTTATCGTCGATTACATAGCACGGGAAGGTATGTGGTTTGGGACGTTCCATATGCGTCGGTAGCTCCCGGTTCCCGATGACCCTGTGCATGATGGGAAGGTTTCTGTTTCCGAGCTGCTGTTTGACCTGATTTAATCTGATAAGCTTTTAAAAAGGCTTATCAGATACCATGTGACTCAAATGGTGCCTGATTGACCCCAGGCAAAAGCAACTGTCAGCTTTTGTAAATTCCGTATACCAAATCGGAGATTCTCCTTATCATCATAGATTACTAATTGAAATGCATAAAAAGAAGGTTTAAGTCGCTTCTCTTGATTGGTATGTGTAAGTCCGCCTCACTTGCTATCTTTATAAAGTGTCCGTTTGAGATATTTTTTAAAATAAAAATTGTATTTTGCCATTGTTCTTGTTTACCAATTAATAAAAGTAATCGATTTTCTTTTGAGAACTCTAAGTTTTTTTGTTTTTTTAACCTTGTTGAACAACAAGAAGGGTTTTAATACACAATGTTCATCCTCTATTCCAACTACAAACCTCATACACATTAGACACTTTAGTTGGAAACGTGCGAAACGCAAACGTTCACGTACTGACGTTCATTCTGACGAAATTTCTGTGAAACGTCATAATAGGACTACATTCTATCGCATCCAAGTACACGTTACAGCCAAAATCTGCTTTGACCTACACAACTTCGACGGTGAGTCTTGTCCATCAGCAAACGACAATAATTAATGACGTCACCGATTTATGCCATGCAATAATCAAAAGTTTTACCATAGTCAAGCGTGCAGTTGACAAAGAAAACGCTAACATGGTAAGTAGTTTTCCTCAAACGATTCTCTAAGGAATTATTTTGCAAGTAGAATTATTTCCGAATGTGGAAAACAAGAAATCAGTTTAACATCAAACATTTTTGATAGGTTGATTCATACGGGGATTCAGACCGGGAGTGTGTAAAATAAGAATGTGGTCCAGGAGGAACCGCGTAGTCTTAAAATCGGAACAATAAATCATTGACAATCTGCCAACAATCAGGAAATTTGCCAAACGGCCATCGCCAATAATCAGTTGTGAGGCTGCCGCTTTGGGGGTGTTGAGCAAAAGATGCTTGCACTGTGTTAAGAGTACAAGGTTTCCGAATTACAGCCACCAAAATACGGCTGAAAATTTGACATTCTCTGACCTTTAAAACACAATTTAGCTTAATCTAGCCATCGTTGATATCTTACCTACCATGTGATGCAAATCATGTTAAACTGGTGAATATCACATTGTCAAATCGATCCCACACTAGAGCTTATAAACGCTGCTCCATCCAGCCCTGCTCCAACCATTCACTTTTTCGGTCTTGTAGTTTGCCGGTCGAAGTCCGAAGCACAACCTCCGTCCTCTCGATGAAAATGTGGTTTTGGCTCTTGTTTTGCATGCCTTTTTGCGCGGGGGTGGGGGGGCTCAATCCTTGCCCATATTAAAGTCGTCCTGTGTTTACTGTTGCCTTGGATTTGGCTGTGTTGTACTAAAATGTGAGAGCTGTTGCTTGGATGGAATTTCGAAGTGCACCTTTGGTATCGGCCGCCAGCAGTCAAGATTTGATGTACATCATTGGCTGAATCAGGTTGACTGGGAATCTTCATTAATCCTTCCTTGCGGGATTCGTGCGTACGTTCATGTTTTCTGCACAAAATAGGTGACGTCTACTTGAAAAGTTTGCTTTCCACGTTTTCGAAACTAAGGTGTCTATTATCTTCTCTGTTCATAAAACGTTCACTTTCCAGCCAGGGTCATGGGATTTCACCGTCTATAATGCAGCAACACTTGTCGAAGAAGTGTTCTGTACCATACGTCTCAAGCTCAGCCCACAGGTTGAACCAATTACTGTTTGACATCGGAAGCTCAGTGGAACCGTACAGAATTTACGCAATGGAAACAGTAATACTGCTGTATATGCGGAATTGGCATGGAATGAGACCGATCATTTACGCTGAGGTTTCGGCGACCGTACGCGCCATCCTTTTGCGTCAGCTACCTGCGCCCGATTCCAAATTGCAACTCATTGACGATGTGTCAGGTAACTTACATAGTAGACAGACATGACAGTGTAAAACAGACGATGCCATTGACGGTCAATACCCGGGTGGCTGTTATAGAACTACTGACTCATTACCTGAAAATATACGCACACAGACAATAACCTTTATCTCACTAACCTATAACACTACACTGGGAGTGTGCCGCACTGTGTTATAACTGAGTAATACATACTGTGTGTATCTAAGGGGGAAAGACCAACATAAAAGAGAAAGCGCCCAGTTTATGCCCATTTAGTGCAACAACATCACTGATCATTATTCTGATATTCTAAAGAGGTGGTCCGACTCTGACTTGGCCTATACGGATCGGCCAATGAGCTTTGTTTTAGACAATATCCTGATTTATGTCAGATATCTAATAATATTTTTTATTCTGTATGTCTTTGAGAATGTAAAATGGGAACCCTTATTAATGAAAGTTTAACTACTAGTTCTCCAGGTAGACGAAAATGAATATTTATTATCTTTCCTGTAGAAAAACCTATGTATGCTTGCCGGACTCGAACTATTGTACAGACTGATTGTCCCCCATGAGGAAGTGTCCTAGCTACCATGTCAATTTCGAATAAACCGGACCTTGTAGAACCAGCCATGTGGGTACAGTGATTCGTATATCACTCAATGGAGAACACAATGGCTACACTGTTAAAAAAAATGCCCGTAATTTACGGAATTTCTGGCAGCAGTATGGCAAATACAGACATTTTTAGGTAATTTACAGAATTTCTGTCAATGAACGGAACTTTGACAGTAATTTTAACAGAAATTTGTCTCATATTGACGGGAAAAATGGTATTTAACAAATTTTCCGTAATTTAAATTACGGAACAAAAAAAAGTCGTCGGAAATATGGCTGGCCAAATTTGTGAAATATTTCCGTAATTAACATTTTTGTTTTTTGTTTTTTATTGTTATTGTTTTTTTCAAATCATCTTGCCGTAAATGACGGAAAATCTGTTTTCTTAATTTACGGAAATTTAACAGTTAATGGGTGGTAGAACACTCACTGTAAAAGATCCACCGATTTACGGACACCGTAAAATATTTACGGTATTTACATGCAAATTTTATGGTTGACCGTAATTTTACGGTGAAATACCTGTAACCAACCATAAAAATAATCGTTTACAGTAAATCCCGTAAAATTACGGTAAACCGTCAATTTACTGTAAAATGTGGAACCCAGTTGCCAGATATTTTGCCGTAAATGGTGTTCACAGGCAGAGGTGCTTATTTATTGTTCTAAACAGTGCCAAGCAAATGACCGGAAGAGGCAGAAGCATCTTTGTACTGCCATTGTAAAAGTAGAGAAAGTCCAGTCAACCAGTCAACCACATTCTGTCAACAGATAAGTCACCTGACTCCCAGTCCAACACATTCAACTCGTCAACTGGTCGTTGAAAGTGTCTCATCAAGTGTCACATGAATGACAAGACGGTGATTGCTCTATGGGACACAGTCAATAGTTATGCATTCTCTCTCAGAGTGGTGGAAAGAACATCTGTCTGATGTTACACTGAGAGACATACAGGAGTTGACTGATTTTGGACCTAAGTGCAGCTGCGAATGGTACACGGGATCCCATATTGGGGGAATGGGTAAGAATTACGTTTCACCTGGCGACTACGGGCCTCTGCAGAGTACTCTTCCGTTCCTTTCTTGGTTACTGAGGACGATCTACTCTCTAATGTAAATTTCACTCTCAAAGAGTTAAATACTTGTAAACCACTCCAAATGAGTGGTTTGTACTTACAAATAGAGCGATTTTCCACTTTCCAAAAAAAAAAAAAGTTTTTTGAAAATCACTCCAAAAGAGTGGTTTCCACTCATTTGAGGAGTACAACGAGGACAACACCTTTGAGAGTAAACGAAGGACACACGAAAACGAGTGGAAAATTCCTATTTTAAATGTACAAACCACTCATTTCGGAGTGGTTTACAAGGGGTTCACTCTTTGGGGGAGTGAAATTTTCACTCGTTTACATTTAGAGAGTACCGAACCATAATAGGGTGCATCACAAGAATGGCCTTGGGCAGCTTTATCAGAACAAACTGGTGAACTCGGGGTTTATTGGGTATGGCCTGTTAAGTCCAGCGAAAAGAACTTACCACCTCACTCTGGAAGACTTGAGTTCTTGCGCTCCACTAAATGGCAAAACTGACTCATTTCATAGATTATTTGTGTACGCCAAAAATTCACTCTTTTTACCGACAACAACCCTTTGACCTATATACTCACGACTGCGAAACTCAATGCTTATTGGCCATCGGTTGTTGTGACTAGCTGATTTCAATTTCACAATTAAGTCCAGACCCGGCAATGATATGCTGATGTCCTCTCCCGAAGCCAATGACACCCTCAATTTTGAACAACGTGCACCGAAGAAATCTCCCCATCAGTGATGGAGGCTGTAATCAATGGTGTTAAGCTGCAACGATCAAGATAGCCCTAATCACTCAGTAACGACGAGTTGTCTTAGCAGCAGAGGCGTGTCTACTCAAGACCAGAAGGTCGGAGACTGACCCGGTGCCTTTACAACGTCCAAGATCCAAGAGGCCCAACGCCTATACCATTGCCAGATTCATTCAATATGAACAAGTGGCCTACAGGCATGGAACGGAAGGGAGAACCCAAAGAGACTGCTTCGCGCTCCTCATGAATGGCGCAGGTGTTAGATGGGAAACGATGGCATTCTAAGGAGGAAGACAAAGACTCGACACAGTGTGGTGATCCCAAAGAGTATGTTAAGAGCTGCATGAGCAAATTGTGTGACCATTTTTGTTTTTTTTTTTTTTTGGCACAGAACGAGTGGTGCACCTGGCTCGAGATTTTATTGGGGGCCACTAGGAATCTAGTATAGAGCATTGCATAACAACCCAGTGTACCTGTGGGAAGCAGAAGAGACCACCCCGTCTGCAGAGATCACCCTCACACTATCACAACGACAGAACCATGAAATGTCGTAGCCGACTTCTTGCACCTGGAGAAATCGAAGGGTGGATACGAATATATCTCGGTGTGATGGACCATTTTACTAGTTCGCTCAAGGCGTATCCAACACCAATACGCTGGAAAGACAACTACACACAAGATATTTAATTTTATCGTAGTCCGGTTCGGATTTCTAAACGCCTCCCATGATCAGACCGGGAATTGGAAATAATCTCTTCCATCGACTACACAAATTGAACTGACATTGCCAGTTACCACAACCGCGCCCATATCTCCTCAGGGAATGGGCGGGTTGAACGTTCAAACGTACTCTAGCTCGCATGCTACGTACACTGACTGAGACCCAAACTGGACTGGAAGACACACTTCAACAAAGCAGTCCGGTGCATACAATGGACAAAACATGAGTCACTGGATTTTTGCGTATTATTTGATGTTGGCCGCCACCACGATTGCAGTCTAGCTTTTGGTTTCATCAATCAGAAATGACACAGCAACCAGCCACAAAGACTATGTCAATAAATTGGGCAGCCCAGATGAAGGAGCGTATGCTTTAGCTGCTCGAAATGCCCAAAAGAGCCAAGCAAAGGGTAAACACCCTAATTATAAGAGAGTCACTAATACATATCTGACTCCAGGTGATCGAGGTACTGATAAGAAACGTTGTACCTGCCTCTGCCAGCAAGCGGCAATCTTTCTTTGAAGACAAAGTCCACGTAATTGTGAGACAGAAAGGAGGGCTACCTGTGTATGAGCTCTGTCCAGAAGATTGACCGGTCGCACTAGGTCCTTCATCGAAACTGCTTGCTGCCTTGTGATTTATGAATGTATAATAAATAAATACCAGACAGTCAAAACACTGTGTGCGATCTAAACCAAGACATACATGTGCGAACAGGCAAGACCTCCAGATATAACAGTTCCTCTGAAAGTTCATCTGACCAGTCCGATGATGAGAACAATATATATGGGTATTAATGCAACCAACTCTCAGGGTGCGAACTACGCCAGACGCTGCTACAGAAGCTCACACAGAGACGCTGCCCCAGCGAGTGGTGTCATCTTATCCCACAAATTCGGCTTTTAATGACACAAGTACTGACAATGTTTACTGTGGTCAACGATGTTGGCGGTGCAACCGAAGCTGTCGAATCAATGGAACAATCGGTTACTAAGCCGATGACGAGGCTAAATTGATGGGGATCCTATTTCTGAAGTGACTCCCCAAACAGGAGAGCTTGGACAAGGGGCCGAGCCTGCCAGCATGTGACATGAGGAGCCAACCTCGCTTGGATACCCAACAGCAGTGACATAAAGGGTCAACCTCTGAGAATTATGAACTTCTCCTGACAGCCCTACTAACGCAGTACAAGATCGCACCCACCGTCCCACTAGGCAAAGAAACCCTCCCAATACATTCACCTACCATCAGCTGGGAGCAACCAGATCCAACTGTATTCCGATTACTCCAGCCCTCAACTGTCACCTACGGGGTAGTCAAGGACTCCCTATCAATCATGCAGATGCAGAGTGGCATCACCTCACTCACCATGGACGATGCCTCCCCAGCCCTACTTGCAACAAGGAATGTCACTATCAGCTGCACCACCAAACATGCACTTTTGAGGCCAATGGATGTACAGACACCACTGCCATATGCCTGCCTGCATCCACCTGCACAAACTTTAACCGGACAGGATTTTCCATGCCACATCAAGCAGTGGAATCCCTTATTAGTTGAAAGACTGTCCGAAGAAAACAATGGAACAGTGCTGTATGAACTGTTTCCTGTAAACTACATACCTATGAATAACACTTTCACCCAGGATAGTATCTTTACTAGTGGACTGTTTTTCCGAATAGGCTAATCCATATGTACATCCCATAAGAGGGTCGGCCGAGGATAGAAATCCTGCATGCAAGTGGAAAATGGCGTTACTCTCACGGTGGAGAGAGCAACTCGTCAGATATGCAATATTTTTCCCACTTGGGAATAACTGGACCGTGAATTGCATATTGTTAGACATTGGAGTAATATCTTGCCGGCACAACCGTAACAGCCGGGGCCGACATTGACACCTTACACTGAATACTGTGCTGTGGTCTTGCAAACTGCTTAATGGAAGTGATCCGTCCCAGTTATTTATTGCATTTCTTTGGATCTATGAGATAATTGTCTATCGGCCTGCGCACCCGATAAACTTATATCAACTGGTCGACGACTCTGTCGGAAGGGAGGTCATCAACATTGGAGGGTACTTCTTCAGATGTTCCCCGGCCATAGACACAGTGAACTGAATGAGTAAAATTTTCAATGTTGCACTTGAACACTTATAAGGCGTTCTCACTTTCGGGGACGACCTTTAGTTAGAGGGGGAGAAATTGAGACATTAGTCATTTTGTACAAAAATCAGTCCCCCATAACCAAACTTTGTATTTGTGTGCATGGGAGGAACCTTGAACCACCTCTGCCTGACCTCTGGGTCAGTGCATCTCAATAACTAGCCACTGATCAAGATGCCAAGCAAACCGGAGGTCTCATGATCCGTTCACATTTTAATGATCCTACAGGACCCATCCTGGTCATAGCCCCGTTAACACAGTGGCCGTAATAGGCCTACCTGATCTAAGGGGGGGTCCAATGCCCATTCTCCCGGTCAGAAGGGCAAAAAAGCTGATTTAAGCATGGTTTTTGCCAATTTTTTCCCGCCAACGCTTCAAGGGGGCAACCTTCCCCACCGGCCCCCCCCCCCCCCCCCTCCTGTTACCCACTGCCCGTACATCACATGTTCCACTAGGTTTGATTTTGGTAAACCTTTTAATGTATTATTTTTTGGACAATTCACAGTATAAACGAACACAAATTGTTTCTTTTTGCAAGTGTTTGAGTCAATCAAAAATTACTGACTAACTTCTGAGTTTTCGGACTCCTTATGACAAGGCAAATATGGTGAAATACTTTCCCACAAATTGACTTGTTTTTGTTTGATCCCTTGTTCAAATCCAAGATGGCCCCGAAAGACCCGCGTGGCAATATTTGATTTTAGTAACATCATAATTCTTTAAGCTTTTCCAAGGTTTCGTGGGTCTAAAAATTTTGTTTTCAAGGGTTTGCATGAGAACAATTTCATATACTAGACTAACAGTTTAATTTTTATTCAGGTTGTGATGTTACGAAAAATGGACGCATTTATTCCAGATGCTTTAAAACACAATTTTCACAGCCAGTGGTTTCTATGGAATCAAATTAGTTGTGTTTCGAATAACGATACAGCAATGGTTGTCAAACCGGCGAACTGCCTCAACTCAGAAAGCACTACCAAATTTGATTCGCAGCTGAAGGCCTGAAATATATTGGTATGTATCAGGGATGAATTAAATTTGAATGATGACGTTTTTCTCTCGTAAGTTAAAGGGCGTTTCGTGATGCACCCCGCGTCCTCCCCGACGTTTACCTAGAAAAGTTGAGTTTTGTCTCTGAAACCGTTTTGCTAATATAGTATAGTGCCTAATCGTACTGCTACGTCGATCGGCTCTTGAAGAATTCGTATTTTTTGTATTTTCTGCTGTCCGCAAACGGACAGAAAGTAGTCAAATTACAACACAGTCGCCTATGATAAACAAACATTTAATAACGCAAACATCAAAACGCGCACCGTTAGAACGAACTCGGAAATTACATTTTCTCGGTGAATATCTATCTAGTGTACCATAAACCAAAATAATGTCTATGATTACAAAATGTACCTATAAAATAAATGAAACCCATTATTTTGTGAATTTGTAAAACAAATGAAATTGAATTCTTGAGCGGGGTTCGTTGCTCCTTGCTAATTGTCAAACTTTACTATGATTCCCTTTTTGTTTGTAAACCATTAAAAAATCCATCTTTCCGTAAGTTAGAATTAAGTTTGGGTTCAAGACAACACCCTTTCCCTTTTGGAACCATCATTAAATTACTTAGAACAAAGACACGAGTAACCTTTAAATTTACCTTCTCTTTTGCCTTCTCAAAACTGGTTACAAATGATGCCCTGCGCCCTCGAATTTTCTTTCCAAAATTTGCATTACCTGAAGATCATTTCACACCAATGACAGTGGGATATAATGATCTATTGTTTTAATATATATCAACAATTTCTAAACTTGTTAAATATTTTTAAATATTTTTCTGAAATCGAGTGGTAAAATCTTTTTGACTCACAACCTGTAAATTTAACCGAGATGAGTAACAAGCATTAGTTATTTTAAAGTTACGTATGTATGCACGCCCCCCGGGGGGGGGGGGTTTTTCTTGGGTTTTGGTCTTGTACCCATGCTCGTTCCAAAAAAAGAGGGACTAGCTGCAATGCGGGACACCGCTAGGGTATCAAATTCACATCATCAAGTTCTAGTCCCCTAGGGGTATCAAATTCAGTAAAGATTGTGACTGGTCCATTGAAAAACATGGGAAAATTTAAACTTTAACATGTCCTTAATAACCCTGCATGTGTAAATTTCTTACATATACACGTGTTATTTTTTCTCATAGATTGGTTCTTTACAATGTATACTTTTTATTACGTATTGAAAGCAGGTCCCGCTAGGGGTATAATTTTACCGCAAATTGGTCCCGTTAGGGTAACTTTCAACCGAAAACGGGTATATTTTAAACTGAATACTGTTCAGTAGGGGTATATTTTCACTGAACATTGGTCCCGTTATTGGTCACTTTCATAACCCCCTGAACGAGCATGCATGGGTACCAAACAAACCTTTGAGAAACCCCCCCCCCCACCGGGGCCACGCCCCTTATATTTAGGCTCGCCCCAACGATCATGCTGTTTATTGAGATTTTCGTGTACTCAGAATTTCTAAACGATATCCGATATCAACCACAAACAATAATGACACTATATAAAAGGTATGTTGCATCATTCCCTTACAGCGCATTTGATTCTTCAGCTCCAACATTTTGGAAAATGAAAACATTGTCTTATAAGATAATCCACAAATCAGCATTTTTCGTTGAGAATTCGCTTTTACGTGTTAAACGCATGGCGACGTCAAAAAGTGGGATTTTCTTGGCCGGCACACCCCCACCGCGAAAAACGCCTATCAGTTTTGCACATTTTCACCTGTGGTACTTACTGCCGGGGGGGCAGCGTATTCTGGTCGGGTAACTCGGACGCGAGACTGGCAGGGCATGCCGTGTGAGACTGGCAACTTAGGGTAATCAAATTCAACCTATGTCTCTGTCAGTCTTACATAGGTTATCAAATTTGGGGGGGGACTTTTTCAGTCTCAGATAGGTATAAATTAGCAAGACTCTGTTACAACATGCCGGGGTACAATGTTGATTTTTTTTAAGATTTTATGGTTGATACCATGCTCAAAACCAGAAATCATTCCATAAAATACCCCAATGGATGTAACTCCCAGGTTAAAATCCAATGGTCATATTGCCTGGCTCCGTTTCAGTAGAGGTAATCCATTTGAACAGCCCCCGGTCTCTGGATAGGTGGCATTTCATCTTTGTTTGTATCGCCGGAAGCCTTGTTAACTCTCGGGTGGTTTACCCAGGCTCAGGTACAGGTTGACACCTGTTTATGGTTAATTGTACATCAAGCCCGTGCGCGAGTTCACATTGGTGTGTTAACACCAAGTGTGTCTATGTCCTTGGTAGTAGTATTAATTGGGGTACTAGTCATAGTATTAGTGTCTACCCCTTCAATCTTCTTATATTTTTGGGGAATGGTTTCTTTAGAAATGCGAACATTTTGGGATGAGACATCGGAAAGTTACTTACACTTAATTTAACAACTATATATCTCCTAGCGAACTCTCAGGACCCTTTACTCTTATGGTCCCCTCACAAAGAAATTAATATCTTTATCTCATTTAGCGCAAAGCTTTTCATTTTGCTTACAGGCGAATATCCTGTTCTGCCACCCTGGACACCGCCATCAGAACCGACCTGGTGACCCAGCCCTCCTTTCCGCGTAGTCCAGCAGGCCGGGTCCCCACGAATGTTCCAGAAGTACCACCCGGTTACATCCCTGGCTATTAATTTCCAACCTGAAGTATTATGGACCTGGAAAGTTGCCACACAACCTCCCCTTTCGAGACCCAAACCGTAAACACTGCAATGGACATCGCCTGGAGATGATTTGGACTCTTGCACAGGTAGGTGTTTCATTATGCCGCCGAGGCTACGCTTACCTACCACGCTACTTGGAATATGCGTCGCTTTTTAGGGCAAATACCTTATATCCTGTTGAAGGGATCCGGTCCAGGTGTTATGTCCCCTCACTCTTGATGATTATATTTGAAAGGGATAAAGCTCAGTTAAGAACTTAACGAGCCCCTCCTATCACTCAAATGAATTCCTGTACTCTCTCCTCTCCCCCCTTTTTAAGCTACCCCCCCTCCCCCATCCAACCCCCACCTCCATTCATCCATGTTTGGTGGAAATTGCAAGACTGTCCGATGGTAATTCTTTAACTTTAATCCAAAAAAAACCCCCCCAATTGGTGTTTGGTGGAATTGGCAAAACTGTCGATGGTAATTCTTTTAGGATCAACATTGGACGGGAGACGAGGGACAGTGTTAATAAACTTATACCAATTGGTCCGCCGGAGAGATTTTAACACCAGTCACATAATCCACTGTCTCCTGAATAAATTCACCAGGATTGGTTTTATTATAAATTATTTGTTTGTTCGCCATAAGTGGGAAGATTTGGACTTAGTCATTTCCAGGTGGAGGGCTAATATATACAGGGCTTTGCAACCATTCAACAAATTATCAATTTGAACGTTGTTGACCCAGCCACAGTTGTGTCGGTTATGGGTGATATTACATTCCAAGGCTAAAAATGATTTTGACGCTTTCCTGTGGCAATGTAGCGTCCTGGAGCACCCGCAAGGTGGATACGCGCGCGTTGTAGATCGACATCATTTCAACATTTTCTTTCTCTTTCTTTGCACAGTCACTTTTATGAATTCGCCGTAGCTAGCACTGCAAAAAAATTACTGGATGACTTCCTTTGGAGCTATCGCCATCGACCAATCAGATATTATTATGGGCATCTCAGCTTGCTCATGAGTATGGAAACATCGAGAAATCCTCATCATAAAGTTCCCACTGAAGAGAATGACACCACGTTTGCCTTTACTTCGCTATCCAAGCAGTTGATGTGTAGGGGCTCACCTCTGAAGTATCCCAATGTTGTCCAATCGACATTTCGTCAGTATATTCCACCGACAGGTCAACCACCTACGTTACCATGGACGACATCTGCCCCAGCAACGACGGGAGCAAGGACCACAACATTGTTGTCAACCACTATCCTGACATCGACATATATGACCACATTGAACAAGGTACAACCTGTGTTGACTCTCTGGCAAATAATTGGTTCTGCGGTGGCTGGTTTCATGGTCGTGCTCACTGTTGTACTTCTGGTAGTAGCACTTCTTTGTAGGAAAAAGCAGAAGTCACAAAAAAACCCCAGACCATGGTGATACTGGAAATAACGTAAACATCGAAGGGCAAATAAATGTCGCCATGATGGTAAATGACTATGAACGTACTGTAATACAATCTAACAGGGAGGAAAGCCATTACATGAACGTGGATGTCCCAATTTAGAGAACTAGAGAAGTCAGTATCATTAATTCCCTCGGTCTAACCTCAATTTAGCCAAAATATGTGGAGTTTGGCCCTTCTTTCAACGAGATATTCATTTTGAAATCTCTTCACAGCTTTGCCATCCTTCCATATGGGATTTTTTTCTCCCTCTTCCTCTACCTCTCTTCTTCCTCTTACCATCTTTTCCACCTCTTTACAATGTTACCGTGCTCGTGCAAAATATGTTCCCTTCCTCTTCCGCTTCTATATTCCTATCCTGTATGTATATTTTTTTTCTCTTTGTCTAGTGTGACCGTCCAATTGTAATTTAGATTTACTTTGTGGCACCGGTCATCAGTCCTATTACGCCATCCACTTAAATTTGTTCTCGTAATTTTTAGCTCGCATTTACTTAACTTTCTACCAATTTGCTTATATTATGATCGATGTTTTGTACGTATTATCATCTTTATCTGTAACTTAGCATTAATAGTGTCTTTTTGTAAAGATATGTTAAGTATTTCTACTAACCGGCATGCATTAAGTTATAAGACAAAACTACACGGTCTCTAACCCGGTTTCGCTCGCTATCGTTGCGAAAAATGATCAGTTAAAACCACTACACCACAGAGACAGAAAATCCGTTTTTCTGTGGGCCGATTAGGACAACAGGCAAGTTCCGAACTTATTTTAAAAGTGTATCCTCTTTAGTAGTTTGCATGTCTCCCACGCTTCTGGAGCCATTATGGCATTCCTGCTTTCATGATGAGCAGAATTTTAAAAAAACATTTAGGGAATTCTCATCCCATTGAACATCTTTGGGATGAACTCAGAGAGATGAACTTGGGCGACACGTGTGTTACATACCATTTAGCTAGTAAAGTAAGTACGTGTGGATGATCTTTATTCCTGAGACTACACGAAGGGGTAACAATATCATACGGAATAAAGAGAAGAGATGAGAGAGGAAAGAATTTAGATGTAAAGGGAAAGAAGTATGGACGTTGAATGTGTGTTCAAATACAAATCCCCCATCAGATTTGGAAAGTGTCGGCGAAAAATGTTGGTCAACCGGCAAGCGAAGCGACCAGGGAAAAAAGTGGTAGTCCCTTCTTTGTAACGGGCTAAAATTGTACACACCCGGAAAATGATTATCTGCCCTCCCCCAGGCGGGTAACAAGTGTCCAATTGTTATTAGTTTGAGAATAATGAAATAGTTGAATTTTTTATTGATATTTGAAGGTTTACACAAAGTTATCAAAGCGAAGAATGACATGATGTACTTGTGCAGATTCATCCCAAGTCTCTTTGGGCATTGCACTCCAGATATTCCATGGACAGAGTTAATGGGTACATATCATAACTCAACGCAAAGTTCAAAAAGCAAGATTCAATTTCTTTTCAAGTTGGTGAAATTATCTTTTTTTTAATAAGGTAGTCAATGTTTTCGGTAGAAATAAAAATGAGTATAAATCATTTTGACTCGCCCTGAACTTGAACTGTAAAATGGTTAAAAAGACATCGCCGGATAAGGAATAAAGGATGCCCTCTATAGTTGTTGCAATACCTAGATTTCTTTGTAAAAATATTTTTTTTAAATGTTTAATGATACTGATTCCAAATATGAAATGATTTTGCACTTTCATCATCTTCTTGCTGTAATAATGGGAGGGGTACAAAATTCCCTGTAGGATTGTATGGGGATGGGGACATCATACCCCTCCCTATTAAAGGTGCGTGTTCCGATCGTGTTTGGGACCCCCCTGATTTACCCGGAAGTAGTATCGATTTTGATATCAGATGAAAGGTCGTATTTTTCTCATTGTCGTCCTGAAATATGAGCCCTCAAATCCATTTCATTCTCAAGATATGAACGAAAACCGCCGTTTTAGTGGTAACCATCAATATGAGGAAGTGGCGTGGTCTAGTGGTTAGCAAGCTTACCTCTGGAGCAAAGGGTCCTCGGATCGAATCTCAGTGGGACCACTTGCTGGATTTAATTCGGGAACTCCATTTGGGATTTAATTTGTGTAACAGATATTGATTAAAACCTGAATGCCACTTTCTCCATGGTTCATTTGAAATGGGCAAATGAACCATGAAAGCTTGCACTACCCATCCGGTGTGTGTTTCGTGTAGTGTGTTTGAATGTTGCAATATGGCGCTGTTTAAGCTGCTGCCTCCAAGTTGCATTGTTTCTGTCTAGTAATTATTAAGTTGTAAAGTCTCTAGCAATTTGGCCTACAGGCCACGATTTGAGATTAAAATAAACCTTGATTATTACAGGCCACGATTTGAGATTAAAATAAACCTTGATTATTATATTAGCACTGTATTGAATAGGGCTTTGCAATATGCATTATTGCTTCTACCATCAAAACCGCAAGCTTGTTTCCCACGGTACTTGACGGAGCGTATGTGCAAGTGCCAAGCTTTCATATCAAGTAGAGAACACAACAGACATGGATCGGAACAAGCACTTTAAAGGGAACCAACCCTATGCAAAATCAAAAGCATATTTTGACTTAGTATCATTAAATAATTTTTTTGATATTTTTTTCAAAGAAATATGGATATTGCAAACGTTGACCTTTCTTGAATAAACAAATAACCTTTAGCCTATTTTCCCATATATCTTGGAAAGGAGGCACCACACGCATGTGACCCAATTGACTTTTTTACTCCTGGTTACCTAAGGAATAATTTGAGCTATAGTTCATTAGATTTAGAGCAGTTCAAACATTTGACCCCATAGTAACGTTTACCCCTCTCCTGGGCCACACGCAGCAGCGGGTATTCGGCAGACATTCATATTTTCAAAAGTTGTATTTTTCTCCGAATTTTCCCGTATTCAGATATTGGTATCTCGTTCGTTTGATCAAAAGCTTCTGGGCTGCCGGTCTAACATTAGCACTCACCTGAAATTATTTAGCCCAAATCAGCGCGCTTATGGGTAAACAGGTCGATTTTATAATCAATGTCGCCGGCGACATTAATTCAGCAGACGACGCGGAATTGACGTGTAACACAAGAAAACACACGCTAGAGTTGATTCTTACGGTATGCACCTTGTTTGACCGGTCTAGATCTGGATCAAATACTCTGAATGGCTCTAATTAGAGCATCGCTCAAACGTTTATTATGATGTGGTGGACGCACTAGTCGACCTAGAGGTGATTGCGGAGCTTTAGATTTAAAACTGCTTAATCTGGATCACTGCGTAGGTCCTGAGGGAGTGTGTTCCATTCACGTCTTCTTCTCTTCTGCATTGTGTCAAAACACCTGTGGTTTCAAATGTCCAGAAGAGACGGGTCCAACGTCTGACTGCTTCACTGAAATCCCGCAAGGTTCTTGTTGTGCATTGTTGCTCCAGCAGTGGGCAGACCAAGAGTGTTCCATTTCTGTGGTGCTGTTCCACAAACCAATGGTAGTGTCCTGCTCTGCTTCCAGGTAGCCCCACCTTCTGCAAGGAAACCTTAGATCGGGCCGATTCTGGTTCTCACAATCGTCGAGCATCGCCATTCGGACTAAAGCTCCAACGAGAACACACCGCGCGCAAAAATTATCTTAGCCTGCACGCAATCTTCAACATTGTAATAAACAAACCCTCACACGGAACATTTAAAACTGCACGGGAGAAAAATTCTTTTATGCCAATAGCAGTATTGATCGATCAATATCGTATTAATTGTCTGGGATCACCCTTTGCCCTGCGGGCCGTATGTGGTCGCCTACACGGACAATTTTATAACCAGTGTGCAAGTTAATCGTTCCGTGCGAGGCAATACGTTGCGCTGAAACTGGGAATATCGCCTTAGATACTTGGCAGCATACGCTCTTGCATGCTCGCTACGACGATGGATATCTGGTGAGCAATTCCTGCTCGGTTTTCAGTTGATGTTGGAGGAGGCATCCTGTAATAAGCGGCCAGGAGGTATTTAACGTGAATCAAGCTTCTTGGCAGGGGTTGATCTTTCCCATACAGGTGAGCATACTCTGCACATGAGTTAGCACAGGGCAGGGGCCGTCGATCTTAGGGTATGTGGGCTGAAGCACCCCATCTGGTGCCAGGAGTTTGTTCAAGATGTTATTGCGTGGTCATACTTTACTCTTCGTCTCTCGATGTGGGTCTTATAAAGGAGAGTGCGGTCCAAGGTAACTCCTAGGTAGACAGGGTTATTCTCTTCTATTGCGTATGAGGCAGCAGCTAAATATGTGTAAGCGTTGGAGCCAACTCACTGTTGATGGTTGGGGTTATAAGCAATCTGTGTCCACCGGTGGACGAAAGGTAGGGCACTCTTGAGAATGTGAGCCGCGTCTGTGATGGAGAGAACCACATGGAGGCTGGCGATGGGCCGCACACCACACGGTGCAGATTGCTATTGAAGCGACCGACTCCTGTTGCGAATTCCGCTTTTAGGTGAACCCATTACTTGGGGGAGATTGCGTGCCAGTGGTAGTTCTGTCGTAGGTGTAATTAGAGAGTTGATCAGGTCTTGGGGTACCTAGCCCGGCAGTATTCCATGTCGTAAGATGTTGAAAGAGGGAACTGGAAGAGTTGAGCAGATGTCGACAAAAAGGTTGACGAGAGCGCAGTCTTTGTCTACCGAGTTGTGTGATTCGTTGACAGTGTTATGCAGGGGGCTTGTTGTACAGCAGGGGCCTTATTCACTAGTTTATGCGTTGTGGTGTTCTCTCCGAAGTATTGCAGGTGCAATGCCTGAAAGACTTGTAGGACATTAAGATGAAGTGGGACGGAGGCAGCCAGTTGATGGTTCTCAAGGTATCGTTGGTACTGTGTCCAGCTCTTTGTGTGAGAACTGTTGCACCATGCTGGGGCGGCATATCAGCAGCGCGGTAGACCAGAGCCAAGGCAGTGGTGCGTAGGGTCGTTGGGCTGGCCCACCTGAAAGATCCAGCAAGGCGGCACAGGAGGTTATTCCTCGAAGATACATTGGCGCATACGGACTCGGAGGTGCGGTGAGTGGCTGCCGTTCAAGCTCACTCCCAAAGTAGGTTGGTGTTGGATGTATGGCAGAGGAACTCCATGGAGGATTGATTTGAAGCTGGCAGTGAGCCTCTTTGGTGGTGAGGTGGAAGGCAGTAGCGTGGTCTTGGCTTCGCCTCAGCTTCATTCCAGGTCTTGAGATATGCTGCAAAGAGGGCCATGTCTGCTTTCTACTTCGGTCCAGTTGCTGTCCGAGTGGAGGAGGGCAAGATCGTCGGCGTAGCCATCTTGTCTAGATGTTGTTTGAGGTAATGCTGATAACAAGTTGAACAGCATAGGAGCCAGTACAGATCATTGTGGTACTCCGTTCTTCAGAAGACGCAGACGGAATAAATTCTGCCCATCACTGGTCTTGAGGAATAAAGCTGCGGTTTGCAAGCATGTTAAATATGAATTGTACAAAGGTGAAGATACGGGATGGTCCTGAGAAGCTTGAGTGGCGGCACTGGTGCCACACGGTTTCGTATGCTGCAGTAAGGTCCACCACGATGACGCATGCCTTGAAGGCGCTTTTCACAGGCTTTCCTCCACTATCAATTGTGAGGTTTTACAATCTGATGACGGGCCCGGCCACGGCGAAATCCTGCTTGTTCGTCAGGAGATGGATCGCGAGGGCTCACAGCCGCCAGGATCATCCTATCAAGGAGTTTGAAGGAAGACACACAGTAGTTGATATTGGCGGTACTTCTTAGGGTTGTCGACAGGCTTGTTTGGGGAGTGCGATGATAGTAGCTCTCCTCCAGATCATGGGTAGGGACTGGTTGGTAGGCAACATGTGTAGAATTTGGAGCCAATCTAGACATCGTGGGCAGCATTGCATCAGGAACTCTCTGGGATGTTATCAGGGGCATTGGCCTTCCACTCTTTGTTGGCTGATAGCAGAGGTGAGCTCATCTAGCGAGAAGGATGTTGAAAGGGACCCGTCCACGCGGGCGCTCGACGAAGTTTGGTGAATCTCTTTTGACGAGCGAGTGTGATCCTTATCAATGTTCTTGAAACGACCATTGCGAGGAGTTGCTCACGGCGATTGAGTTGGGGTCAGTCACTGGACTTTCGAGGTTTGGAAATTCTGGCCGGTGGGCGGTTTTATAGTCCTTTCCAGCCTTCCTGCTGGATGGTGAAGTGCGATTCCTTGAACCGTCTCCTCCCAACGCTCACGGCGTTTCCTGTCCAAGCAGTTTGTCAGATTCTGAGCCTTGGATGAGATTCTGCCCCCCGGTTTTTCAGATTCAGAAATCATTGTAACGAGTGTCACATCCTCATCCAAGATGATATAACTGCGACTGCAGCCACGTGGGATGGTATTCTTTACTATAAGTGGATGTCGAGTAGGATGGAATAAAGAGTTGAACAGTGCGTTAAGAACTGTCCAGGTTGGAGGAGGTGGGTCGGGATTTGGGCACTTTCTTATCCACCAGGTCTTGAACTGGTCCCCAGGCTGCCTGTATAATTTTCCACCTTTCACGGCTGTGTTGGTTCAGGCTTAGCAAGGCTCTCCTGAGCGATCAATGATTAGCAAAGGGTTATCACAGTGCTCGCAGTGGTGTTCCAGATCAGGTTAACTTTAAGCTGACGTTGGCTTCACGTTTGCCTATATGGAAAGCACACTCCTGTGTCTTAGATGGATTTGCACGTAGTTGGTTTTCCTCATAATAGAGGTAAATGATTCATCCAAGCTTTGGAGAGTCTCTCTTCAACAATGGTGCCGACGGCATTGTGCACGGAGTTCCAAGATCACTGCATAAATACAACGACAGGTTCCTGCACTCCTACGGTTGGTGTCGTTGGAGTGCGTTCGGGGCTGCCCCGCCTCTGAGGGGCTAAATTCCCAGTCTTAGGAATTTTCCCTGCTTGGGGGGGGTCAAAAGACCAATTTTTCGCGGTCAGAGGTCTAAAAAATGGCGGATTTAGCATGATTTTGCAACTTTTTTCTTCCCGGCCAAGTCCCTGCCCCCCTCCCCCCGCCTGTTCTGGGCCACTGATGTTGAACAGGAGAGGTGCAAGGACCATTCCCTTGTGTAGTCCAGTTCTTTAGCCACGCCATCGCTCTTCTTCTCTCCAGCTGAACACAGAACATCCTTTGCCAGAAATCCTCTGATAAGCTCCATCCGAAGCGATGTCCTTAGTGGATTTTTCCCCGAATCTTAATGGAGTAAGCATTCTGTGATTAACAATGTCGTAGGCTGCTGCTAGGTCGACGAACACAGCTCCCGTTACGCCATACCCTTCTCGAAACCATCCTCATGTGTTGAGTTAGTTAGTACTAGCTTTCTGAGTTGCCTGGCCGGAAACCCTGCTTGTTCTGGTATAGAGGTTGTTCGTCTTCACAGGTGTGATACGATTGAGCATGAGACGTTCAAAGAGCTTGTAAGTATGGCTGAGGATTGATATTGATCTGTAGCTCTTTGATTTGACGGATATTTCCCAGGCTTTAGAGTGCTGCCATAACATGTGCTTTCTTCCAATTTTCTTTGGGAACCTGTTGGAAATAAGGCAAACATTGTAGAGCTCAAGAAGTCATTTCCTTTAGTACTCTGGGCGAGATTTTTCCGGGAGCTGCTCAGGGTGAGTTGTTGTCGAGGCCTCTGCTTTCCTGGATGATTTTTCAACAATACCATAACCGGTTTCCAGTTCGTCAATGTTGAAGGGCGAGTGAAACCATGGCGCCACTAAAACCTCTTACGGTCAATTTTGATCTTCTTGGGCTTTCTTGCTGCCGTTGCCATTTTAAAAGCAGTTTGGTGGGCAACCTTGGGTTAGGTGGACATTATTAGGCTGGCTGTGGAGGGTTCTGTGGCTCCCCTCGCAGCTTTCGGATGGTATACCATGCTTCTTGCTGTTAGTGTCATATCGGTGGATCAATTAAAGTATGGCCAATCTTTTCCTGGTAGATCCTCTCTGAAACTTCCTCACCTTTAGCAGTTGGTTTCAGCCAAGGAACCTCTTCAAACATGTCTATACTCTTGATATTCTCTAGCACTTACCTTGGAAGGCCTAAGTATATTCCGTCCTACGCCTCTGGGTATGAAATCCGGGCAGTCTTGTTCACTATTGAGCAATGTGTCTAGTTATGGATTTTTGGATCAATCCCGCTTCACGTTCTAACCAGGTCATCATGAATCCTTGCCAGTCGCTTTCCTGTACTTAAAGCGGCGCTTAAAAGTCACTTTGTTTGGTCATTCTGCATCGTTGACTTGGAGACCGATTGGTCGATGTTGAGTTAGTGGAACAGGACCCAGAACAATCTTGCTGCACAGGTTAGAGATGTTTTTGATAACAATAGCTAGATCAGGGTTGTAACCTCTCTTCCAACGGGCGCTATGAAATGATGGCGGCAGCTTAGGGTCGTGAAGGAGACGTAGATGTTGACTGTGTATCCATTCTTCGACAGCTTGTCCGTCTTTGATAGTTTCATTGTAGCCCCATTGGGTACTATGGCTGTTGAAATCGCCAATGAAGTAGTGAGGTTTGGTGGAATTCCCAAGGCTGAGTTGAGGGTGCTTGAAGTCTACTGATGGTGATTTGTAGACGGATGTAACTATGACAGAGCTGAGCTCAATGGTGAGGACTTCGATGTTGTTGTCATCAGTCATTGAGGTTGCTTCTACTGTGGTTACATTCACGTGCAGTTTTAAGTAAATTTGGAGAGAAGGGGATCAATTACCTAGGAAGCGTCTTATTACAAATCCAAACTATGCAACAGTGGAATGAGACAAGACTCAGAAAAATGACTGAACCTAATAATAATTTAGTGGCTTTTTTCTAATTCAAAATGGCGACATCAGCCATAATTTAAAGTCTAACCATGGTTTAACCTGCATGCATGCACTACAGGGAAACTGAAGGTCAGTAGCTTTATATAAACCATTGTAATTAATCACTCTTTAAAAGGTTTATTGAGTAATAGATGAGTATAAACATTGTGTTACTCCTTCATGTAATTTCTGCACGAAATAATCAATATACACATTTCAGAGTTGAAAGGTAGTTATAGATTTATTCCGTATAGGCTTGCTTGATTTTTTTTCACCAAGAACGCGCCAAACATTGCTTGTCAATCAATTCCATCTTATTTGAAGGGTGGGTTAATTCATTCTTTGCCATTATGTTTTCAGCTTAATCTTATAATCTGTCAATTATGTAGTACGCATAAATTGTATAGTTGATTATCAAGTGATAACAGGTATTATCTAATTAGTAGCCAATTCAACCTTCAATTTTGTCTTCACGGGCTTTCGCCACGAGTTGGCTGTGGTGTCACTGGCTTTATTTTTTTAAATACAATTTTGGTTTTACCTAATCATAGTGGCTAAATTTAGCATCTTGAGCCTTTTGAGTTAAGTTTGGAAACATTTTGTTTTTAAATTATGTCTATGTCAAAACCTAATTTATGTCAAAATTTATGTGTCGTTTGCTCCAAAAATATCAAAAAATGTCATTTGAATATATTTTGTAAATATTGCAAATTCTATGTACATAAAAAGTGCACAAAATTGAAGCCCAGTGAATTACGTAATGTCAAACCTAGTGAATGGATCTGCCCAAAATGTTATGAAGATAAGGCTAATCAAGATCAAAGCCGAGCTGAGGATAGTATATCAGAATTGAACAATGTTACTGTTAATGATGTTGACTTTTCTAAATATGACAATATGTGTTTTAATCCGTTAAGGTACGAAAGTAATATTCTAAATCAATTCGATGATGATAATCACATCAGTGAATCTTATAAAACTCCAAAATGTCCATACTTAACTCCTGAACAATTTAAGGTACGAAAGTAATATTCTAAATCAATTCGATGATGATAATCACATCAGTGAATCTTATAAAACTCCTAAATGTCTATACTTAACTCCTGAAAAATTTAAATTGAAATCGTTTGCTAAAAATGATAAATTTACCATTCTTAATGTAAATATACGCAGTTTGAGCAAGAACTTTGATAAATTAAAAAATTGTATTCAAGTCCTTGATCATGATTTTACAATAATAGGCCTCTCTGAAACTCATTTGAAAGATAAACCACATGATTTTTATAACTTGTCAGAATATAACATTGAAAACACTAACCGAGTTGTGCGAGAAAAAGGTGGTGTGTGCTTGTATGTACGTATTCATGTGAAGTATAGGTTACGAAAAGATTTATCTATAGCAAATGAAAATGTTTTATTGAAGTGGAAAACCTACCGGGAAAAATACTATAGTTGGAGTAATTTACAGAGCGCTCACTTCTATTGATGATTTCAATCATGATATCAATGTGATTTATCATAAAGTAGCATCAGAAAATAAGATATCATAAAATTATATAATGGGTGACTTCAATATTGATCTCCTTAAGGGTGACGATCACAGGCCTATCCACGATTATTTAGATCTTGTCTATTCGCACGCTCTGATACCAACAATTCTTAAACCTACTCGGATTACGGAAAATTCTGCTACTCTTATAGATAACATCCTAACAAACACTTATGACTTAGAAGAATCTGCTATTATTGATACAGATATCACCGATCATATGCCTACTGTACTTGTCAGTAACATTAAATCCACAAATAAAACGCAATCAAAACAGAATGTGACCTATAAACGACGTCATACCGAAGATAAAATTATCAATTTTAGAAACAAATTGTCGAAAGTAGATTGGCAAAATGTACTTGCAAATGGTAATGTCAATGATGATTATAATGCATTCTTAAAGAAATTTGATGACATATATAATGAATGTATCCCACCTAAAAAATGTACCAGTAAGAATAATCGTGATCCGTGATTACCGTGGATTACAAGGGGTATACTGAAGAGTATTAATACCAAAAATAAGTTGTACAAAGATTATCTTCGACGCCCAAATGATACTCGACGGCAAAAATTCGTTACGTTCAGAAATAAACTACATACTGTTAAAAGGAAATCCAAACGAAGTTTTTTCTTTAAAAAATTTGAACAAGCAAAGGGAAATATCAAACAAACGTGGAAAGCTATAAATAATGTCATTGGTCGCGGCCAAAGAAAACCCCTTCCGAAGCAATTCAAATCCCAATCAGGACAAACTATCACTGATCCAAAAAGTATAGCTGATGAGTTTAATGAATTCTTTGTAAATGTTGGGCCTGACCTGGCTTCAAAAATCATTAGTACCGGTAAAAACTTGTATGATTATTTGAAAGATCCTTTTGATAGTTCTATGTTTATGAAACCAATTGTGGAGACAGAGATTATTAATGTCATTAATAAATTCGATCAGAATAAGAGTACAGGTCATGATGATATTGGGAACCTTGTCGTCAAAAAAGTGGCCAATGAAATTGCTGTACCTCTTAAAATGATATTCAATGAATCTTTTTCTACTGGTGTAGTGCCTGATAATCTCAAAATTGCTAAAGTTATACCTATAGTATAAAAAGTGATGTTAAGTATGATCCAATATGACCAGTGTCTGTCTTCCATGTTTCCTCCAAAATCCTTGAACGGTTGGTATTTAACAAGTGCATTAAATATTGGATGCGCATGATATTTCCAATAAGCATCATGTTTTCATCAGAGCTAACAGTCACAGATATGGCAGTCTGCAACTAGTTGAAAATTAACAATGTTGTTGAAAAGCAGAAGAAACATCTACATTGTAATTGACACCATAGATCATAATATCTTCTTTATATAAATTGATTATGGGTTCAGAGAGGGGTTGATGTATAAGACAGGTTCCAAGTTACTTGAGTAACAGAAAACAGTAATGTTAATATATATTCTAGTAGGTCTGACCTAAATAATATATTTGCGGTGTTCCCCAGGGTTCAATATTAGGGCCCCTTGTGCTTTTTCAACTTTATTTCACATAAACAATACTTCGATGATCTTGAATTCTTACTATTTGCTGATGACACACCATTTTGGATTCTCACAGTGAGATGCCGATCAGATTATGTAAGAACATGGTTTATTTGAAGTAAGCATTGGTTTAAAGCAAAACAACTCTCTGATTATCCGGTCAAAACAAACTTCATGATTTATGTGACACCTTCAATGGCAAAACAAAGCCCAGAAAATGATATTGTTACTGATCATCTAATGAGTCAACCAAATGCAAAGTTCTTCTAGATGGAATGGAACCAGCACGAGTAAAAATAACAAAGTTTTTAGGACATACCATGATGAAACTGAACATGGAAATGTCATATTATAATATTACCAGACATCTCACGGAAATTGTGTTATAATAAGCTCAAGTATACTTTACCAGAAAAGAATATGTATTCTCTTTATTGTTTCTTTAGTTCTGCATACATTCACTACGCATCCTCCTTTGGGGAACCTTATAAATCAACCTAGGATAAAACACAAACTTGCAAAATGGCCGCTAAGGACAATTTCTGGTACCATTGTAGAAGTCATACTGGTCCGTTATTTGTAAAATTTATATCGTAGATGTTTGATATGTATAAAGCTTGAAACTGGCGATTTAGTATAATTATTCAACGATGTACTACCCGCTGGATTTAACAACTTCTTCACTTGCAAGGTCAAAACTGATTTATCAAAAACAGACCGTGATAATTACCAATAACGAAAAATAACAACCTTTTCAGATCACTGATTTAGAACTCTGGCCCATTAATTTGGAATGCACTTCATAATGCATATCAAAGAACATAAAACATTTTAAAAAAATCAATTTAATATAAAAAAGAATCTTTGGTTCAATTAGGAGTGAATCTCTGGAGCATTGTGCTGTTTTGTGTATAATGTTAAGTTCAATCATGTTTCTGAGTGTTCCTCATCATACCTCTCTTCGTCCACACATAATCCCTCCTTTTCTACTTCGGCTTCGGATCGTCCGAGTGGTACATTTTGTTGTCGTGCTTTCCATGGTAAGGAGCCCTGAAGAATTACAATTATGTGGTTATCATGTATAATTATGTTATTACAGGGAGGGGGGGCAGGGTCCCCACTGTGCCTTCTGACAATTTTTACTGTTCCTCCATAATTGTCTTTTTTCTCTTATTACTTTGTGTTTGTTTTTTTTATTAGTACGGTCAGCCCGGACCAGTTTGGGCACCAAGGGGTAGGTGGAAGGGTAGAAAAATTTCATTGCTACACATTGTTATGGTACATATGTGGGATCATCGCCTGGGTGGATGTATAAATCATAAGTTGTGGGCAATTATTTTTTAATGGGCCAAAAAGGTCAACATTTACCCAATTAGGTAAAATCTAGAATGGTGATTTATTTATTGCCGACTTATCATATTGAATGTAATACTATAAATTCCCCACTATATAGCTGTGAGTTCAAGAGAATTTGAATGTTGGATTCTGGGTTAATTTTGTACCCCAGAAAGGGCCCAAAGGGGTCAAAATTGACCCAATAAGTAAAAATCATAGAATGGGTATTTATTCCAACTTACACTAGTATTTCATTTTACACCTACATAAACAAACCCCCCTCTTAGCAGCATATGCCCAAAGAATGGAATGTTGGAATCTAGGGTCAATTTTGACCCCCAAAGGGTGAAAAGGGGGCTTAAAATTGACCCAAAAAAGGTAAAATCATAGAATGGTGCAATGTAAGTAATTCCAACTTTATATACAATGCAATAGTAGTTCATTTTCTCACTCTATTGGCCGGTAAAAAAAGGTAATAGGTAAGTACAAATCGTAAGAAAAAAAAAAAAAAAGAAAAAAAAAAATGTGATGTATTTTTATTTCCAACCTCATATTAAAATATCGAATACCTATATTTTGATTTCCCCCAGCTCTACGATAGCAGTGCATTTAAGATTGTGGGACAAGGCAAGACTATAGCCGTGCCTTTAAGAATTGGCAAGAATGTTGGCCCCAGAAAGGACAGACAGGGGTTAAATTTACCACATAGTTAAAAATCATAGAATGGTGATGTATTCCAACTAAAACTAGTATTCATTTTCCCCAATCTCTCGCAGAAGATCCGGAAGAAATGGAATGTTGAATCTAGTGTCACAATTTTGACTCCAGAAAGGGTGAAAAAAGGCTTAAAAAATTGACCCAATAAGGTCCAAAAATCATAGAATGGTGCTGTCTTTATTCCAACTTATATATTACAATGCATAGTAATTTCATTTCTCCACTCCATAGCAGTAGATTCAGAATTTGATTGTTGGAATCTATCTGGGGTCAAAATTGACCCAGAGAAAGGCAAAAAAGGTCAAAATTGGACCCAAACTATGAGTCAGTAAAAGTTAAAAATGGCAGGTCATCATTCCAACTTATATTGCATTTTAAGAACATTCTAAATGAAACCTCAGTTCTATTAATATATTGGTAGTAAGATAATAAACTGTGATAATTTGACATTTTGGGTCAAGAATTACACCCCAATTAAATAGTTTCATCTTGTAGAATGCCTGACTCCAATACCCATATGTTAAAATATCGTGCTGATTCATTTTCAACTAGTTTGATTGAGGCTAAAAACGTGATTTATGAAGCCTCGTAGGAATACTGTGTAAACATAATACATTCTATTCTAAGTTAATTAATAATATCTAAGTTAAATATTTAAGTCCTACGATTTCACAGAGTAAATGAGACAAATAGACCTTTCTTTACAGACACCAATATTTATTCTGATCACTTCCTGTAAAAATCTGTGATCCTGGGGACGAGGCTAGTTAAGGCCTAGTTTAAAAAATTAAAATAAAACAGGATCGTCAGGATATTTGAAAAAAAGTTGGTGAGGGAGGCCTTTATTATTTGTTATTTATATTTTTTTCAAAGATGGCCCCCATGGACTAAGAGGGCCACCATGATATTTTGAAGATTGCGTTTGCGGTGTGCATGAAAATAGTAGTAGTTAAGAAGTTGAAGAAATTGACTCAACAAAATGAAGGATAATCTTTAAAATAGGTATAAGGTTCAATAGTGCCCCGATATTTTTTGTTGACTTCATTCCCCCCCCTTGTTAGCCTTCTTTGTGGTGGTGTTGTTGCTTTTAAAACAAATAACAAATAACAAAATCGGTTGCGGCGTCCAAAATCGGAACGGGCGGGGACGATCAACGTTTTTTTTTACTCGGCCTTAAAGAGTGGATCTTTAATCAAGTGCAACTCAAAATTGACCCTAGCCAAAAGAGGTCAAAATAGACCCCCAAAAAAAGGTGGAAATTAAAAAGCTACAATTGGGCAATTTATGTTAGAAAACTACGTCAGCCCTTGAAAAAGAGGCTCTAGGTTTTCGAGTTAGGGTTAGGTGGTGGTAGAAAAATGCCAATGGTACAGGTGTTAGGGCATATGTGTGGATAATCACCTGGGTGGATGTTGGATGTAGAAATCAGAAGTGGTGCTTTGTGCAATTATTTTTATGGGCCAAAAAGGTTCAAAATGACCCAAATTAGGTTAAAAATCATTAGATGGTTGATTTTATTATTCCGCACTTCGTATGCATGTTTACTAATAAAAGTCCCACCTAATAGCTGTAGAGTCAAGAAAAATTTGAAAGTTGGAATCTGGGGTATTTGACCCCAGAAAGGACCAAAAAAAGGGGTCAAAATGACCCAAATAAGGTTAAAATAATAGAATGGTGATTCCAAATTCATATTAATGTATAATACGTTTTTAATTTCCCCACGATATGATGTAGATTCAAGAAGAATTTGGTGGAATCTGGGGTTATTTTTGACCCCAGAAAGGCCCAAAAAGAGTCAAGTTACCCAAATAACGTTAAAAATCATAGATGGTGATGTACTTTTCCATCTTAATTTTGAAATGTAACAGTTCATTTGCCACACTTATAGATGTAGATTGAAGAATTTAAATCTTGGAATCTGGGTTAGCTTTTAACCCCAGAAAGGGCCAAAAAGGGTCAAATTGGACCAAAATAGGTAAAAATCTAGAATGGGGATTTATTATTTTGGACTTCATTTGAACTGCTACTAATTAATTCCCCCACTATATTAGCTGTAGATTCAAGAAGAATTTGAATGTTGGAACTGGGGCCAAAAGGGGTAAAAATTGACACAATATGGTAAAAATCATTAAAAGGTATTTATCATTTTAGTTTTTTTTTAAAAGTATAGATATAGTTATTTATTGCCTACCTGTAGAATTTGAATTGTTAAGGATTTTTTAAAAACAAAGAAAATTGTATTTGATATGAGAGTTTCAATATTTAAGGCAGTAATTTCAATAATCAATTGCCAAATTAAAATCCAAAATTGAAAACTTTGGATAATATGGTCAAATTACACCTTAATTGGTCAAAATATATTAACCAATAATGCATGGGGGGGTACATTCTGCAGTCTTTCTCTGTTAAAATTGGTAAAATAATGCACAATGTCAGGGCTTAGCTAACCAGGGGAGGGGACGGGTGGGGATGAGCTCCCATTCCCAAAAATCCATAACCCATAAAAGGCCAAACATAGATTTTGCGAGCGAACAAAATAGTAGGTTAAAAGCCACTTTTGCCAGCTTTGCTCCCTTTAATTTTGGGACCAAAATTGCCCCTTTGTAATTTTTTGGGAACGTCCCCTTTAGAAAATTGCCCCTATCCTAATTGAGTGTTCCTTTTACTGACATTCGCAATTAAAAAGACTGAAAAGGGATCAAAATGTCCAAGCCCCAAATGGTCAGAAGTTAACCAAATATTGCCACAATTTCAGTCTTTTTTCTAAATAGTGGTAAAAAACAAACCAGTAGGAGAGAAACAGATGGGCGTAAGAATGAAAGCTATACTAAACTGTGGTGAATCTGATCTTTTGGTTTATTTCTGACCTGAAATTATCACAACTTGCTTACTATTATGGTTAAGTATAATATGAAAGTCTGCATGTTGTCTCCAGAGCAACATAAGATTGCCTTCTACAGGACCTGTGTGGAAATCATCGAACTGTAGGTTGCAGAAGAAACATTGACAATGAAGGGGGAGCTGAAGGACTGTTTTTAAGTGTCAACTTATACCAGGCAATCATTGCCGTTGAAAATATCTCCTGGAAAAAAACATCCTACCGAATATCGATCTATGGTGAAATACCTCCGATTACCACAATTGTGCCACAGAATAGAGCACAGTTTGTGAAGCATTGCTTTCAAGTAAAGGACCAGATATATCGACCTTTATTATGTGGAGGTCTTTCCATGTCAAAGTAGAGGTAGCAGATCACTTACCTACTCTGATTATGCTTGCAGCAGGAAGATCCAGCTTACTTTGAAGTGGGAGCAGCAAATACATGATAAAGACGTTTTGCAAAGACCGCTACGCCACGGATTTCGACAAAAGTCAAAAAGATGATGATGATATTGGTCAACTTTGCCAACATGGCAATCGTTTTGTTCAATTATGCAAATCTTATGTGGTTTGACAGCTGACAAAAAGTGCCAACATTTGTCTATTCCAGTTGATTCTCAAAAGATTAACTTCCATACTATAATTGCCCAATTGATTAGCTTTAATTCACATTCTTTTGGGGTCTATTTTGACCTCTATTTGGCCCTTTCTACAGGTCAATTTGGAGTCAAATGATTAAAGATCCACTCTCGAAGCCAAAGGTAAAAAAAACACAAACAGTTGATCGTTCCCCCCGCCCGCTCCGAATTTGGACGCGCACCGATTTTGTTATTTCTTATTAAAAAAAAACAAACAGCACCACCAAAAAGAGCTTAAAAGGGGGAAAAATGAAGTTAAACAAAAAATATGGGGAGACTTTTGAACTCCATACCTATTTTAAAGAGTACCTTCATTTGTGACCAATTTCTTAAACTCTGACATACTACTTTTCCCACAACGCGAACGCAATCTTTCAATTTATCATGGTGGCCATCTTCGACATGGCGGCCATCTTTGAAAAAAAATCATAAAATTACAAATAATAAGGCACCCCCTCACCAACTTTTTTCAAAGTCTGGTCGATCCAACTGTTTTATTTTTTACTTGGCCTTCTTAAAGAGCCTCGTCCCCAGATTTTCCAGGAAGTGATCAGAATATAAAGTGGTGTACTGTGTTGGAAAGGTACTATGTGTCTATTTCCCTCTGTGAAATCGGTAGGACTTAAAATATTTTATTTAACTTAGATATTATAAGATATAACTAGATAGAATTTATTATTATACAGTCTTCTAGGAGGCTTATAAATCACGTTTTTAGCCCTCATATCAAACTAGTGTGAAATGGAAACGGGTAAATATTACTAGATGGGTACTGGAGTCAGGCGATTCAAGGGCAAAGATGAAACTATTAAATTGGGGTGTAGTCTTGACCCAAAATGTCAAAAATTTCGTTTATATTACTACCAATATATTATAGAAATGAGGTTTATTGAGAAGGCGTAAAATGCATATTACAATGGATGATACATTGCCATTTGTTTAACTTTTACTGAATCATATTTGGGTCATTTTGACCGTTTTTTGCCTTTTCTGTTTTTATGTCAATTTGGACCCAGATAGATTCCAACATTTCAAATTCTTTTCTGAATACTGATTTAGAGTGAAGAAATGAAAATCTACTGCATTTTAATATAACGTTGGAATAATTACATCACCCATTCTATATTTTTACCTTATTTGGGTCAATTTTAAGCCTTTTTCACCTTTTCTGGAGTCAATTTGACCCTAGATTCCAACATTCCATTCTTCTGAACTGTTCAATCAATCAATCAATCAATCAATCAAATTTATGTGAACTTCAACATTCCACAGCGTGATTAACAATAACAAGTGGGGGAATGAAAATATACTAGTTTTAAGATGAAATTAAATACATCACCATTCTATCCGGATTTTTACCTCATTTGGGTCAAATTTTGAACCCATTTTGACCGCCCTTTCTGGGGTCCAAAACTAACCCCAGATTCCAACATTCAAATCTTTCTTGATCTTCAACTATCTATATAGGGGGAGAAAATTAAATGCTATTACATATTAATATGAAGTTGGAATCACCATGCTATGATTTTTTTTTTACCTTATTTGGGCAATTTTGACCCCTTTTGGTACTTTCTGGGGTCAAAAAATAACCACAGATTCCAACATTCAAATATTCTTGAACTACAGCAAATATAGTGGGGAAGGAAAAAATTAAATATATTACATAATATGAAGTTGGAAATCACCATTATATGATGTTTACTTAATTTGGGTCAATTTTGACCTTTTTGGCCATAAAAAGGAAAGTGCACACTTCTGATTTCTACAATCCACTAGGCGTGATCCCCACATATGTAGTAATATGTGGTAGCAAATGAAATTTTTCTACTCTTCCACCTACCCCTTGGTGCCCAAAAACTGTTCCGGGCTGACGTACTATGTGGAAGTTAATCTTTTGAGAAGAAACTCCATAGACAAATGTTTGCACGTTTTGTCAGCTGGCAACCACATAGATTTGCATCACTGGATGTGGTGTTGGCTGTACTTCTTTGTAAAAAGTCTGAATCAGGTATTGCTGCTCCACTTCAAAGTAAAGTGGTTATCTTGCTGCATTAGAATATCAGAGTAGCAATCAAATTAAAAAATTATATTTAAAAAATATAAAATTGTGCTTGCCTAGATATTGACTTATTTGTTAGACCACGGTCTAAGCTGCATCCTACTTTTATACAATCAATTAATGGACCCGATGCGGAGATATGCCAGTTGAACACAAAGATATAAAAAAAAACACTTGGGTGCAGTTTCACATGAAGGTTCAAGAATAAAGGTATAAGGCGTGCAGCATCATGTGGGATTAAACCCTTTTCAACAAAACGAAAATGGTAACAGATCAGAGTGATGTATATATGCATTGAATAATCAATATATTATTTTTCAGTGAAAGCACCAGAAATTATATTATTATGTTGTGGGTGAAATAAGGGCCGCAACTGCAGGGCAAAATCATGAAATTCATGGACATTTGGGGGAATTTGACTGCGAAACTAATGTAACAGTCCACAAGTCTGTTGAGGGACAAATGTGTGGGACAACGCTCTAATGTGGAGGGATAATTTACCATTCCCCTATCCCCAATACCTCCAAGATGACAGGAAGGAATATGATGAAAAAAGTGTGTTCAACAAAGAGCAAATAAAGGAAATGATCATGTGTTCAAAGGTCTCAGTGACTTTCTGCAAGGGTGTTTTATGGTTCTAACTTCTGCTGAAACCTGGAGTTAAGAGACTTGAGTGAGACAACAAGAATGTTTGGAATTGAATTTCAAAATGGTACATGTATTATTATCAATTGCGAAATTATAAAGTTATAAAATATGTAATACAAGACGCCGACAATATAAAGAATGTCTTGAGGTGATTTTCAATGGCAAAACTTTGCTTGAATAGGATGCCGAAAACCTGGCCCAAATGGTTTTACAACTGTCTCAGATAATAGCCCATAACTACTGAACCAGACCCCCAAATTACACCCAAATAAAAATCTCATGAAAGCGGGAACACTCCTAAATAGAATCAGTAAAACTCCAGTGAGATGAACTTAAACTTTGGCCAAAAAATTAATCTGTGATTGTATAGTGTTTTGGGACAAGTCTGTGCATTATTTTCGCTCACAAAATCTATTTTTGGCCTGTTAGGGGTTATGAGGGACGTTTTGGAATGGGAGCGTCATCCCCACCGCCCTTCCCTGGTTGACAAGCCTGATATTGTGCATCTTACCCATCTTTTTAACAGAGCAAGACTGCAGATATGTAAACCATGCATTAATGGTTTAATATAAATTTGATTTTAATGGGTTTTTTTTGTAAATTTGACCATTATTATCCAAGGTTTTCACATTTTGGAGGGTCACTACTGATTAAAAGTGAATACCGATTTTTAAAATGGCAATTGATTATTTAAATTCCTGCCTTAATATTGAAAAATATGCATACCAAATACAATTGTCCTTGTTTTTACCCATTTTAAGTCATTTGTTAACCTTTTGGACATTTCTGGGGTTTACATTCAAGTTCTTCAATCTACAGCTATATAGTGGGGCAAATAAACTATATACTATTACATTTTAAAATTAAGATGGAATAAATACATCACCATTGTATGATTTTTACCATATTTGTGTCAATTTTTACCCCTTTTTGGCCCCAGATTCCAACATTCAAATTCTTCTTGAATCTACAGCTATGTAGTGGGGGAATTAAATAGTATTACATTTCAATATGAAGTCGGAATAAATAAATCACCATTCTATGATTTTTACCTAATTGGGTCATTTGACCCCTTTTTTTTGGCCCTTTCTGGGGTAAAAATCAACCCCAGATTCCATCATTCAATTCTTCAATCTTCACTATAGAGTGGGGCAAATGAACTCCTTACAGTGTCAAATTAAGATGGAAAAAATACAATCACACATTTGTAAGGGGTGATTTTTACCATATTTGGGTCAACTTTGACTTCCTTTTTTTTGCCCTTCCTGGTGGTAAAAAATAACCCCAGATCCAGCATTCAAATTCTTCTTGAAACTACAGCTGCATAGTGGGGAAAATTAAATACTGTTACAAATATGAAGTTGGAATCACCATTCTATGATTTTTACCTTATTTGGGTCAATTTTGACCCCTTTTTGCCCTCTTCGATGGTGTAGGTAGGAGTTAACCCCAGTCATGCCACATTCAATTCTTCAATTCTCAGCTATATAGTGGGTCGCAAAGAACTCTGACTTTCAAACCCTTTAAATGGAAAAAAAATACATCACCATTGTATTGATTTTTACCATACTTTGGGGTCCACTTTGACCCCATTTTTTTTGCCCTTCTGGGGTAAAAAATAACCCCAGATAACAACATTCAAATTCTTCTTGAACTCACGCTGCATTTGGGGAACATTAAATACTGTTACATTAAAATGAATACAAAAAATAAAAAAAATCATGATTTTTTTTTGGCCTTATTTGGGGGTGGGATCCATTTTGACCCCTTTTTGCCCTTTCTGGGGTCAAAATTAACCCCAGATTCCAACATTCAAATTCTTTTTGAATCTACAGCTATATAGTGGATGAATTTTATTAGTATTACATTTCAATATGAAGTCGGAATAAATAAATCACCATTCTTTGATTTTTACCTAATTTGGGTCAATTTTGACCTTTTTTGGCCCATAAAAAATAATTGCACCACTTCTGATTTCTACATCCACCCAGGTGATGATCCACACATATGTACCTAACACCTGGTACCATTGGCATTTTTCTACTCGACCACCTACCCTAACTCGAAAACTAGAGCCCTTTTTCAAAGTGGCTGACGTACTATATATTGTTTTGTTGTTTTATATGATAATGTAGATATTATGGAAATAAAGAATCTTGAATCTTAAATAAGAGTTGGCAAGTGCAAGTGAGGTGCCATGCGGAATTGCGTATTTATCGGGTTGGGTACTTCTAATGGTGATCCCTCCGGGTGCTACAGTAAGTTGAATGTGATCTTCCATTCTTAGTGCAATATTACCATACTTGATTTTGTGAAATGTAGAAAGTCTAGTAAATGTGCGACGAGTATTGGGTGAGTGAAGGTGAAGATCCTTAATCATTCTGGAAACAGCTTCTCCAGTTATAGTCATTACTGATGAAGCGAGCTGCTGTTTTGAACTGCTTGAATTTTACTAATATTCCTGGTTGTATAAGGGTCCCAGACAGAGCAACAATATTCTAAATGTGGAACAAGGCTCTTGTATGCCTGGGTTTTGACATCTTTCGGTGCTTTATGTAGATTACGGCGCAGAAAACCAATAACACTACTAGCCTTGGCTGTAATTGTGTCAACGTGTTGAGAGGGTTACGCCATGATGAGTGACAACCTCAAGTTTATGACCAGAGTATGTATGGTAGATTGGGATGGCTTTCCTTGTAAAGCGCAGCACATTACATTTATCCGGCTTAAATGTCATCTGTCATTTATTCTCCCAACGCTCCAGTTTACGAAGATCTTGTTGCTGGGCTCTACAATCATAAGATTTTATAGGACGATATATCAAACAGTCGTCGGCAAATAAACAGACTTTTGAGGATAGGCCTTCTGGTAAGTTAATATACACCAAGAACAGTAGCGGTGCCAGCACTGTTCCTTGCGGAACACCGGAAACAACTCGCGCTGGCGTAGAAGAAACACCCTGCACTACTACAAACTGGTTTCTATCACTCTAAAAAACTGGTTGTCCATGAATTAAGAGAGTCCCTTACTCCAAAAAATATTTCAGTCGATGCAAGAGTCTTTTATGTGGAACCCCGTCAAACACCTTGGCGAAATCCAAGATTACTGCATCCACTTAGCTTCCACTTGTTTGGCTTCGTCAACTGAGCTAATTATCTGGTGAATAGTGGTGAGGAGCTGAGATTCACACGATCTTTAAGCCCGGAACCCATGACTAAAGATATTGTGCTTCTCCAGATGAACCATAACATGAAGTGAGGGAGACTGGTCTATAGTTAGATGGGTCAGTTCTACTCTGTCATGGTTCTTTGTCGACCAAAATTCATTTTGTTTACTTAAAGAAACCAAAGTAAATAAATTATGTCATTTTAGTGCAAGGACTATATTTTTAGCGTATTAGCACATTTTTGCATGCACCGTTATGCGTCAACCCAAATTCCTCAAATCCTTCCGCTATTTCCGGTTATAGTCCCGAAGCAAGGAAGATCACCACCACATGAATTCGGCAGCTTTGGTGGAATGAACTGCATGATGGGAGATATGGTGGCGGAATACTGAGTTCATCCCAAGCTTATTTGTCTAAGCAAAAAAAATAAGAGTATCTTACTGTCACATGTTGTTTGTTGAGGAAAACTTTAAATTAGAATTTTGAAATGGTAATCTGTGCCATAGATGTATTTTGTTATGTATACTGGAACTGACTAAAGCATAGCAAAGAAAGTTTATGAATGGTCTATTTTTATATATATAAATGAAATAAAATTGAATAATTTGTTTGTGATAAAATCAAACTGTTATAGTTGTGATTTATGAGTGTGATCCCCTTCAGTTACAAAAGGTTCTAGTACAGTAGATTGGGCGGACCTTAGTCAATTCTCCCCAGGGAATTGACATATTCCTTTTTTGTCGGGTACCCGACTATAGAAACCACTGCTCTCAAAATTGCGAAGGAGTCTATTTCTATATCTGAAGGTCATTTCATTAAATGTTTTTCTTTTATGAAAATGATCTACGTACTACTATTAAAATGGAGTTTTAGTGTTGGGTGTGTAATGCGATGCAATTTCAGACAAAGAATAACATCATTGCAGGTTTTAAATGGCATTAAAAAGCATTTCTTGATTTTAGTCTCTGCCAAGACTGGCTGGGAAATGGGAGTTTGGTTAAAACGTTGCAGGGATAGATAAAGGGTGAGTAACGAATAGGAGAGTTATAAGAAAATGGTCAGGCCACGTAGAGT